>CM039124.1:37214699-37259310 GCA_022036555.1 Microstegium vimineum | reverse complement strand
ACACAGGGGGTCCGGACCATCGCGCATGCGTCCGGACCCTCTGCCATTTGAATTCGCCTGTTGGCGCCCTTGCCTCTGCCTGCGTGTCACCTCCGGACGCAAGGCACAGTAGCGTCCGGACCCAATCCAGAGAGGGTCCAGAGAGCTCCTCAGCTCCGGACCCGCGTCCGGTCTCTTGCGTTCAGCGTCCAGATAAATAGACCAGAGGAGTCCAGAGAGCTCCAACCTCCGGACGCTGCGTCTGGACAAACATCTGCATCCGGACCACCTGTCCAGAGATCCCAAGGGCTAGGGTATATCTCTGGTCGCATCTCCGATGGTCCGGTCGGCCTCTGCCCTGCGTCCGGATGCGTCCGGAGCCTCTCTGAGTGGCAGACCGAGCCTCTACTTCTTCTCCAAGTTTTCAAGTGCTAACACCTTATGATCCAAACCTTGTTCACCTGTGTTAGCTTTTGTAACATATATTTCTTGGATTTATTTTAGTTGTGTCACTTAGGTTCATTTCATGTGAATGCAATGCAAACCTAGTGGCACATGATAACCGCAATCAAAACAAGTTTTCCCTTCTTAATAGTACGGCTATCTATCCTAAAGGTGATCACACTCTCTATAGTGTATTGATCACTAAACCAAAAATGACCCTATGGATATACCTTTGCCTTGGGTCCATTTTTGTTTTTCTCTTTCTTCTTTTCTTTAGTCCATGGAGCACTTGATCCATCATGATCTTTCATCTAGCTCCATGTATCAAGGTGAATCACCCTATCTTGATCATACACTTAGTTCAAAGGTTAGTCCATAGGTTTCATCAATTAACCAAAACCAAACAAGGTCTTTCACAAGTGTGTGCACCGGACCACTTCCCATAGTCCGACGGTGAACGTCGGATTAGTTGTCCGGAGCCTAGACACTCACTGGTTGTCTTTTGTGTGAGCATCGGTCTTTTGAAAGTGAGCGTCGGACTAGTCCGGAGCCTCTGGTCTGGAGCTAGGGTGCTCACTGTATCGGCCTGTCCCAGTGGGTGAAGGCGTCGGACCTGAGCTCCGGACTACTTGCTATATTCCGGTGGCTCAGTCCCATCTGGTCCGGAGCTCCCTGTTAGTTGTTGTTTTCTCCCATTTTGCCTAGGTTCTTGCCTCTTTTCCCTAGGGGTTGAGGACCTATGTTTTGGGGTTTCCGGTGATTTTCCTCCACTGCCGGTGAGCTCTCTTTTCTCCGTTTTCGTCTGAATCCCCGCTCGCGTTGCTCGGGAGAGGTTGAGCACCCAACAACTGCGTTTGGTTTTTGGGAAGAATGGCCCGAACATTTCGAGAGAAATTTGAGGCTCCCATTCACTCCCCTCTGGTCGCCGTTCTCGGTCCTTCAATTTATTTCGAATGAATCTTTGGAAAATCATAGTAAACCACAAAAAAAATCATAAAATAAAAAATCCAATTTTGTTAGACTCCACATGAGTATATCTATATAGTGAATATATAATATGGTATGTTTTAGTATAAATTTTTTCTTGTATCTTTAAATCTACACTTTTTAGTAATTAATTAGAAAACTTTGTACTAAAGTATACCATATTATATGTTCACTGTATAGATCTACTCATGTGGAGTCCAACAAAATTGGATTTTATATTTTATGATTTTTCAAAGATTCAGTTGAAATAAATAAAAAGGGAAAACAGACAAAACCACTCTCCAAAACTACTCAGGGAGGTAAAATGAATCGTTTTCATAGTTGAAGGAGGAAGGGAGGTAAAATGAATCGTTTTCATAGTTGAAGGAGGAAAGATTTCTGGTTTTATGGTTCAGGGAGGAAAAACGAACACGGACTATAGTTCGGGAGGAGATATGGACTTTTTCCTAAAAAGGGACCCAAATATAGCCGTTGGGCTAGAGTTGTGCAACGTTTTCTTTGCTTTGCCTTCTTTTTTCTCCCTCTCCCTTCCGCAACGGCGCACTCCCGCCGCCGCCGACCGACTCCCGCTGCGAAATCCTGCGTTCGAAGCACCGACTCCCGGCCTCCTCTGGATCTGAGACGCCGAACGCTCACTAACTCTAGCTGTGGGTAAACTTTCAAGATCTGGTCTTCTGTTTGGCGTAATTTGTGAGCAGTTCACTCAATTTTTTTTAGTTACTACGCTAGTATTTCCACACGATTTCTGTATTAACTTTGACGGAGTGATAGCTAGAATTTCACATTATTTTAGGGAACTCCATATTACATCATAGGTATATCTCAGTTCACCGTTTTATCTTTTTGAGGCTTCCTTAGAATTTTGTGCCACTAAGTTCTGTGGATGTAAAACCCCTTTATTATTCTTGCACGGATCGGCCCCAATTCATGCATATTTCCACAAGTAGATAATTTGTAATTTTTTGTGGTAATTAGTTTTATTGGATTAATTGTGATTAGATGGTTGTGAAATACCTTGGAGGTGTTACTAGGTCATAGAGGTATGACTATGAGTATGACCATAGAAGCTGACGTTTGCTACTCTTTAATAATGTTGTATCATGTTGCTGTCTGCAGTTCTCCCATGTACTTCTATGAATATTGGATTTGTGTGTGATTTAGTTTGGAGCATATTACTTATGATCCCATTATTGTAGTGTAGGGACCTGAAAATGAGTGAGGGGGATGCTACTCAGCTTGACCTTGAGAAAGGATTGCCACAAATGTCTAATGATGGTGATTCGAGTAGCCCTGCAACTATGCACAAGATGAAAGTTGACACAGAAGATGCTGGAAGCAAAATTGAATCACCCACTCCAGAGAAGCTTGAATCTAGAAGCAAAGGGGTTGTTGTGAGTTCGCTGGCAAGGAGTTTACTTGCAGAGAGGTACAAAGACAGATTTGCAAATCAGTTCGTAGAAGATGAGGATGACACAGATGATGAAGACTATAATGACAGTATTTCGCCTGGTGTGAGCCGATCTCATATTTCACGAAGCATTGAACTTCTTGAGAAGTGAGCCATTTTTTTATTTTCATCTCAATATCTCATGCATGTGTGTGCTTCCTAGCCATGATTATTTACCTTGTCTTTCTTGTTGACGATGGCAGACACAAGGATTTACTGAATCTTTTTAATAGAATGGAGAGTTCTATAAGGTTGTTACACCTACAGAAGAGGATAGCTACATTTAATAATATTGCCGCCCAGGTGGAAATACTCACAAAAAGGTAATAACTATGACAAAAGTATCTCTGTAGAATATTGTTCATTTGTGTGTTACAGTTGGGTGGATAACCTTTCTTCATTGTAGGAAGTTATTGTACAGTCATTTGGCCCAAATGAAGCATTTGTTTCCAGAAGCAATCCAGATTAAGAGGATACTTCTACATGATGAGAAAAGCCTATGCATGTATGCTGATATGGAAATCATACTTCTAATGGATGTTGTGGAATGCACAAGTCCTGATTAGTCTCCATCCATGGCAATTTGCGAGGCTTTTTACTCAAAGGTTTTGAGATTTTTGGATTCTCATCATCAGGTACTAAATTTAAATTGGCCCTCCTTAGGTAGTTGTTCATTAGTAGATCTTCACTGTTTGAACTGAAGTAGGCCTTCAACTTGTCTTTTTTTTTGGTGACTCATGCATTTTTTATTCTATTAGTCCTACGCTAGGATAATTCACTCAGCATTCTAGTCGGAATAGTTATTTATGCAGGGTACAGACATTCCGGAGGCAATCTTACCAGAACCTTTTAACTTGAGGTCAAGGGGCCAGTTATATCTTGAGGCATCACATAATGGGTATTCTGCTGAACCACATCTGCAGGGCACCACTGAGGATGGATTCTCAAGCGCTTCTCACTTCCCACAATATTTTCGAAAGCTAATGTCCCAGAAAGTCATTACTGATGGAGCTGAAAAGACTCAATTGCTACCTGATCCAACAAAACTGAGCTCTGTGAGTGCTTATGATACGGAAGGAACAAACAGAAGCCCTAAAAAGCAAGACAACCATCCTTCAGTTACAGTGAACTCCGAAATTGGTCCTACTCCAAGCCGTCATTTGATCTCTTGTGGTCAAGAGGGTACGCCAAAACAAGAGACCTCTGAGTCACCATGGTTGGCTCAAACACCAGCAATGCAGACACCCAAAAGGCCATTGCCAACTCCACTTGAGAAACTCGAGGCCACATGTGGACACATTTCTGAACTACGTTCAGCCAGTTCTGCCCGCAAATCACTAAATATATCTTTAAAATTTGAAGGAGGAAGCCCTTCTTATCTTGATATAATGGAACATGAGGCTACATCTAAAAAGGTATTTTTCTCAGAAGCCTCATCTAGTTTCAACAAGTCATTAGAGGTATCTTGAGTTCCATCCATCACATAGAATTGTATTTATCTTTTTGTGTATGGATTAGCACATAATTACATGCTACAAGATCCGAGATGCCCTAGTCAATAACATAAACTAGAAATAAATGCTTGTGCCTGGATTTCTGTGAAAAGCCTAGCGCACAACACAGCAACAGAATAACTGTAGACAGCTATTTCTGCATTTTATTGTGCAATTCAGGGAACAGGCATACACAACGGTTCTATAATACAAAATGTTAGCAGTGCAGTTGTTCATGCTGTAGAAACAAGCCAGCCATCGGACTACTAATAATCCACAGTATCTTACCTAACTTGAAATTTTATGCGCTGAGGCACAGTGATACCAGAATGACAGTTCCTCTTTTTGCCTGTAGAAATTCACTATATAAAAAAATGTACTCTTAAATTTCTAGGTATGGCATGGTGTATGACTAATAGATTTCTTGCTTCCTGCCCTACCTTTCTTTGAAAATATAGCTAATTTATTAAAAATTGATAAAAATAAGGTGGATCAGTTATTAAATCTTGATACTGATAAGAGAAAATCTGGATAAGGAATTAGTATCAATTTGGAGGACAATTAAAGAATCTTTTGATCATGGTATAATCAAAAAATATTTTGCCAATTTTCCATGGTAAAACATCATATAGCTCAAGTTTAGATGTTGAAAAAAATTTAAATCAATGATTGAAAAGAATGGTGTAAAAGTTGGTAGACTTGAACAATCCTACAATGTTCATTTGTCTATCGGTTATTTCCTGACCATATGACCTTTTTCCTTGAAGGAGAATGATCCTGTCTTCTTTACTGAAGACAAAATTATTCTAGCAGACCCAGTGGGTACCCAGGAAAAGATGGCTTCGTTACGTTCCACATTTGACATTGTCTGCGATATTTCTCGTTCTACCAAGAATTCGCTAATTACAAAACAGGAACTTTTCCACAATATTCTTGCCAACAACTTGGAGATAGAACAAATGGGTAACCATGATCAGTATAACAACTCCAACTTATACTTGTTATTTTGTGAGCAATGCTGATTATATCATCTTCTTTACTTATAGGAGAGGTAGAAGAGCAGATGCATATTTTAGAGGATCTGACTCCCGATTGGATATCTAAGAAGGTGATAAATGGAGGAGAAATACTTTACAGGCAAGTATCATTTGATAATAGTAGCAAGCATCATTTTTTTTAGATTTCCATGAAATACTGAGATATATTTTATTTTCATTTTCAGCATTGAACCTGTAACAGATCAGAATTCAGTTCGGGAAAGGCTTGTAGAAGTGGTGTGAGGTATGAGATAGCTGGGATTGGTTCAAAGCTGAAGAATCAGCCTCATAGTACTATGTATGTAACACACGGAACTCATCAAGCAGCCACATTAGCTAATTATATCATCATGGAATCCTCTGGATTGCTCATGTCTTGTTTGATTTCAAATCTATCCTTCTGTTGAAATTGGTAATGTGCTATTACATACTCAATACTGAAACTGCTACAAGACTTAAATTCGCCTGTGTAATTCTGCATAATATTTCACAGTTCTGACCTGCTGTGAGCTTCCTGTGGAATATTTCAGTCCCAAGAACTCAACGTGAGAATTTGTGTGAAATTTGAACTGCCCTTTGGCATATGCTCTGTGATATTTTTACTATATATAGGTTATACTGGCACATGCTTAATATGTCACCATTTGCGTCATCCGTGATGTTTTTTTCTTGAAATGTCACCGTGGAGGATCTCCACCTGAATAGTAATGATATATCATCAACAATCTCTTTTTCCCTGAATAGTAATGATATATCATCAACAACCTCTTTTTCAGGAGATGAGACAACCCTTTTGTTGATCTGGTTAAGTTTAGAAAATAGGACTAAAACCAATACAACCCTAGCACAAGGGCTAGATTGTGGCATATCCACTGATAAGAGAGCAAGAACGCATCTAGCACAAGTGCGCTCGGTGGCACAACCACAAATACACAAAAAATAGAGAAAAAAAACTACAATTACAAGGCAGAAAAGATCCGCAATGGCCTGACCGACCATGGAGAGGAGGAAGAAGAGAGTTCTTCAGCGATGCCTTCAAGAAGGAAGTTTCGCCTGATGATGTGGTGGCCTAGCCAAAAGAGGGGATGAGCTTTCGTCCAGAACCCTCGCTGACACACTGCAGAGATGTCACTCTACCCTTCCCGACAAGAGGCACAGGGGAAGGCACTCGCAGACATGTAGCCCCCCACTAGCTCACCTGCCGCCAAAGCACACACACATTGAAGAAGAATACCGCACCGATGCAGAGCACCATCCGTCCCATGAGCTCGAGAAGATAGTGGTGCCTCCACCAGATCCAGCAAACAAGACATCTAAGGTCACACGGTCCCAATGCTCCACCGCCTCAGGACCCCTCATCCCTTCACCCCACTTCATGGTCGCAAGGAACCAGGAGACTCCTAGAGCCGGTGTGGGGGCACGAGCAGACAGCTCGCTCGGACAAGCTAAGATGGCGGACGGTGGCGACTGCCGTGGTGGCGTGGGTACGGACGTGAGGTGGACAACACACTACGCCACCCCAATGTTTTTACAAGCGGCTCAAGGTCATTTGTGGGAGCGACTCGGTTTTCCAGAAATCACAAAAAAGAACAAAAAAAATACCAGTTTTTTTTTTTAATCCGAGCAGGGCTCACCGATTTTTCATGAGAAATCAAGTCGTGCCATTTTTCGCAGAATACGATTGATAACACTAGAAGCCTCTATAAATGGATTTATAGGGGCGACTCATTTAGAAACCATTTGTATAGACGACTTGATATAGAGCTTTTCGTGAAGAAAAAAAGATGCGTTTCCAGGAATCCTTGTTTAGCAGTGTGGGAGCGACAACTGTGATGCCTGGAGGCGTGACCGGCGGCGACGCGAAAGGCGCGACCAGCGGCAAGGCACGTGTGGAAGAACGGCCGGCGGCGACCCGAGCGCACATATGCGAGGCTAGGGAACGCGGACTGCCTTTACCGGATCACTGATGGCTTCACCCTTGAGTTCTGATGGCAGTGGGCATGCATGTGGTTAATTACGAAGAGAGACAGAGTTCCATCTTGATGCAACCTGTTGTTCTTGCAGCATGGAGAAGAGGTCAAGCTATGCAAATTGCAATCAATATGATTTTTTGATGCTTCTTTCCATCCATAAACGTGATTATTTGCTCATCATGTAATGTGATAGTGGATTAATTTCTCATGTTTATTTTAATAAAGCCATTCACCACGCGTTCATTGGAGTGGACGAAATTAGGAACTGATCAGGAGAAGTTAGCTAATCCACATTGGAGTAGATAGACTGATTGAGAAGATGAATGCCATCTGTTTATTCCATATATAATAATATACACGCAACAATACAATGTGATACAGGATACAGTGCATATATAGGGCAATGAGCCACGAGCCACCGTCCCTACTCTGAAGTATGGACTACGAGCAACCGTACTACGTACACATCACTCCTCACCAACAACGCAAACATATATAACCATCAACTGCATCCGATATGATGTTCACTCCTGGGACCAGGTGATGTCTACCATCCCGATGTTCTGGTCGAGCCCCAAGGCGTCCCACACAGCCGGCGACGCATCGACGATGTTGTTGTCGCACGGCGGCTCGAAGTTGTGGTCCTCGTCACAGCCTTCCACGGAGTCGCACTCGTCCACCACCTTGGCGTAGACGGAGTTGCCGTTGGCGGTGATCTTGATGCGGTGCCCGCAGCGCGCCATGTTGCTGAACCACCCCGTGGAGAGCGCGACCACCTTCTCCTCGTCGCTGTGGTACGCGTTGTCGCACTCTGACGGGCCGCCGCCGTCCTTGCCCTTCTCGAAGCTGTTCAGCGTCAGCACCGCCTTGGTGCTGCCCGTGACCGGCGGCGAGCACCGGTACTGCGGGTACCTCTTGCCGTCCTCGCAGCAGTCTGGGTCGTTGCTCTTCTCGCAGTTGCCGGACCGGCCTGGGAGGTATCCGCTGGGGCGGCACACACCTAGGCCGGCAGTACTATGGCGGAGGGAGGACGCCATTTGGGAAGCAGAGAGTGCCACCAGGAGGAACATTGCCATGGCGGCAACGGTTCCGGCAGTGGCCATCTTTGCTACCTGAAAAAAGTTTTGGTCACGCTCTGTTTTTCTTGTTTCCTGTGCTCTGGTTTGCTTGATGGCTTGAGGTTCGTCGTCGTGCAATGCATGGATTATATAGTGGTCTTTCCGCATCGCCTTCGTGTGAACGTGCACTGACGATGATGGACATAACGTACCGAATGGTTGGACTTGGATGGACGTGCAGATTACCCGAGACGGCAATCCGGTCTTCGCCGTGCCGTATGAAATGGGTTCAACTCATTCTATGTGAACATGTGGACAAGATAGGTTCTACACTGTTAATTTCATTTTGATTTTGAAAAATGAAAAGTCCAAAAATATGGTGCGCGTCGGTCATGTAATTTTACTCAATACACGATACATGATCACAAATTATTGCTTCTCACCATGCTTCAAACCAGTTTCAGTTTTGCCTCGTTTGGATAAATTTAGAGCCAACGGCTAAATAGTATTTGAATAAAAAATTGGCTTAATAACTTTGAGAAAACTTCCACTTATATCTAATAAATACTTAAAACATAAGATAACTTTTCCTAAGTAAAATAAAGTATAATGAGACATGTCTTTCAATTTCTGTATTCAAGTTTTTTGGACAACACCAGAAATTAACAAAATTCATGAATTTTTGTCAATGAATTTTTCAACAAAAACTATTTTTCTAAAAAAATAGCCATAAACAAAATGTTAGCATAATTTATGGCTACATATCTATTGAGTAGAAAAAATTACAACAAAAACAATATAAAATATGAATATAGGGTTTTATATTTATAATAAATGATGTGCATTGGTGTAATACAAAACAAAACCCTCTTTATTATGATTATAAAACTTAATTTTGTACTCAATGGATTTTGGTTTGAAATAATGCTACATGCAAATCAATTTTCTACAAAATCAGTTTAGCATATCTCTGTATAAACAACTATAAAAATGCACATGTAAGTATAAGTTGGGAATAACTTTAATTAGCACATATACCAAATTCCTTTATTAACTTTAAATAGTCAAATTACATTTTGTTATATTTTGTGAACTAGGTGTTCCATAGCACAAATGAAAATCAAATTTGTTAAATATATTAAAATACAATAATTATTTTGGCCCTAGCCACACCGCCACATCAATACCTCGTCTCCCTCTAAATTCTAAGATAAGATCGATAGGTGAATGGCTTTAATAATTGTTGGCTAAAAAGGTGTGGTTTTATTATGGGATGAAAATTAGACTCGTTCCATAGTTTTGGGATGTAAGGTGAACTTCTTTAGATCACCACTTAAAATATACATTGCAATGTGGTGATATAATTTTACTACGACATACTTTAGGACTCTAGAATATTAAATGTAGCCTTTGCATATTTTCTCGTAATGAAGGCTTTACTAAACAAAAGAACATGTGAAGAAAATATCACATGTTCTTTTGTTTAGTAAAGCCTTCATTACGAAGATATGTCAAGAAGATGCATCGCTGATGTCAAATAAGAGATGCGGTTAATCATACTTGTCTTTGATATTGGACTTTGGGGGATAGGTTCAAGAATGCTACTCATCAGAGACACATCCTAATGATAGGACATAAATATCAAAGACATGTTCAAATAGACGAAATTTCTAATGTGAGAACCATTAGAGGCACAACCAAACAAGATGCGTCTCTCATGTGAGATCCATCCCAGACGTGTTTGATTTCACCTGCATTTCCAATGAGAGGGGTCACAAAAAAGACGGGTCTCAAAGACATGCACCATCCCTGATGTTTGATCCTCATCATAGACTTATCTTAATATATCTGTGTCTTTGTTGTGAGGGGATGTCATCAGAGGCATGGATAAAGAAGGCTCATCTCTAATAGTTTGAAACCCACAAACATGCTTCAATAGACGCCTCCTAGACGTGGTAGCCATTAGTCTCCATTGTTCTTTTTCTTGCACAGTGTCATGCTGACCCAAGCTCATTTTGCGCGAACCCTCTATCAATGCCCACTTCATCTCCAATGCCACAAACCCACTTGATCCTCCTTCGACCACACACGCCTCACCCATCTTTGAAATGCTCCATCGCCCACCATACCACCTTCTCTCATACGTACTTCGGTCATGAACATGTACCTAGAACCTTGTGGTGTTGAACCATTGCCATTGAGTGCCCCATGGATGCACAACATTATAAGCTAAGGTTATATCCTTTGGACGCGATCACTGGTCTTCTCAACTCCTTCCTTATCCAAATTTATGATTTGCACTATGCACTGTAGTGAGGCCTGATTCCTCAGTTTAGAGTCAAATGCAGCCAAGTTTACCTCTTGCAAACCTAACTTGTACCCAATGCAAATTGCTTTGTATAAGAAATTCTCTAATTTGTATATATGTTAGTTCTCGCTGGAGGATCAAGGCTCTTGGTTAGAATATGTGCTATGGATTCTCTCCTCTCAAATCGCTATTCATAACAATGGAAGAGAAGTAGCGAATTCTCCAATGGTCTATCCTATGCCTTCATTAACATAGTGGCATGTCCACTGATCAGAATTCGGGTTGCGATGCTTTGGAGAAAGTCGAATATTTCTCAAGACCTAATGGAAACTATTCATTGATCATCAAATGCTCCGATGGACTATTGATTGGATCCACTTCAATAGAAACTTCAAACCTTAGCATCTATCTTCGTTCACCAATTGCCCAGCATGTAGAACTTCTATAGTTGGACCATTCATTTTTGTTGTTGAATTCAACAGGATCCGACATAAAGAAGAATTGTGACAGAACCTTTTAAGAAAGGGCCCACTTGCCAGGATTAATAGTCCATCCGACTTAATCCCAAACAAATGATTCAATTCTTAATTAGTCCGTCAGGTGTCACCACTTTGCAGCGGGTCATTCACCTCTTTCCGAATAGGATCTCCTCATTACAAACATTGCAGAAGTAATACGATAAAGTTTTATTACATCAAAGTAGCGGAAATTTGGAGTTATATTACAAACCATAAGTTTTGAAACATAACTTAAGTGTCATACAATAACATAATGCCAAGCTGCTGATAGAGTATAAACAAACAACCGAGGTACTCTTGCCCAAGAGTCAAGCAAAGACAAACTATTCCTCATCATCATCAACAAAAACAACGATCATGCAACACGAAGCCACACAGACCGGATTGGAGCCCTCATCTGCAACAGGGGTTAACAAACCCTGAGTACGGGGTACTCAACAAGACTTATCCGACAAAAAAATATTTTGTAGACAAAAGGTATGCAAGTCATAGGATTCAAGGTGTGGTTTGCAAGAATCAAGTATTTTGCATAAATGAGCATTTATAAAAAGAATTGAAAATTCAATTAATTCGTTTAAAAGATTACTCAAGTACCAATCTAAATTTATGATTGATAAAAGGTAATAACCATCCATGAAAGGAAACCATCAAGTATCCAATTTAAGTTTCATTAACTACGTTGAAAAAGAAAGAGTCGAGTCTCCATATCCGAGGAGCACGACGATTCGAATCGATTAAACCCAGCTGGGGCTTCCCTATCACACGACATATACAACCTCTTAAAGCATGCATATGACTACCTTTCCCTGCATCCTCCATACGAGAACGGGGGCCCGCCACCCGAGAGCACAGTATGCCTCCATCCAGTTCCTCGAACTTGGAGGGTACACACTACTCTCGCCATCTCTCCACTCCCAGTGTGGGTTAACCGTCCTTTAGACTAGATTAGCCCGAGTCCGGCTTTCCAAAGGTATATGATAAGTACTTCAAAGTCTCGCTCAATGTCAAGATCAACGGACGGTTCCTAATGACACAGGTGGAGAGAACCCGCTCACCAGACACCGCTGATGGCTCTCCAACACCGAGTCCGCCCGGTCACGAATTATTACTTCCAATAACATAACTTTCTCAAAGGACCATAACCATTTGCCGAAGCAATACGCTATATGTAAGTGACAGGAAATCATCTACTAGAAAACTATAAGCATACTAAGCATTTTAGCCAAAAGTTTTCATCTTTAAAAAGTGTCAAGGTAGAAGGTACAAGTAACCAAGGATAAGGCTATGCATCAAGTGGGAATTTGATAAAGTAAGAACAATGCAATAATAACCATAAGTGTATTTAAATAAAACATTTTAAATACAAGGTAGGGTTTGAATGCACCGGGGCTTGCCTTGGTTGGAGGGATACACAAACTCGGGCTCCGATTCAACAAGAGACAAAACCTCTTCACTAGAGGTATCCAACCCAACCAACGAACAATCTACACGATAATATGCTATGCTTAGATGATGCTTGAAATGATAGACATGATGTTTTGCAACACATAACAGTACTTAAAAGATGAACAAAACATATTAAACATCTTGAGTACAATTTTCCTTCACGAAGGAAAAGTTAAACAAAAGCATAAAACAAGTTAATTAAACTATGAAATAAAAGATTATCTAGTTTAATAATTATGTCCAAAAGAACTGAGCCAACAGCAATACATCAACCATGTCCATACTGTGGTTGTCACTGGACAATTGACCATTACACCAAACAATTCAAAATCACCCAAAACCTAAAGTCATTAGGGTTTCTAATCATTTTATAATTAATTAAACAAATATCCATGTATAACAGATCATCCAAAAATTCCCAAACTTTTTGTACAACAAGATATAAGTGTATAAAGATTACACAAAAATTTCCAGAATTTTTGGAGCATTACACAGAGCATGAAAAATCATGGAAAAGTCATTTTTGAATTACTTTGAGCATTTTTACAGGATTTAAAACATACTAAACATGGATATGTTATATTTTTCTTAAATACTACATATCACAGAGAGCATTCACAAATTTTTGTAGAATTTAAACATGCACAGATTTAAACATATAAAAAAACAAAAGTTGCTACTGTTCAAACAAGAAAAAAAGGAAAAACCCTTTGACTTAACTCACTGACGGCTGGGTCCCGCCCGTCAGCGACTCAGACGTAGAACAGCGGCGCCGGTGATCACAAAACACGGCGGCGCGTCGCCAGAGGTGGCCCGAACGCTCGACCGACTCGTGGGCTGGACTCAACACTTCATCCCGAACACAACCAGGTATGACACACCCGAACTTAACCCTCGCAAGCTCCTCACCGGCGGCGATGGCGGCAACCCGCGCTCGGTCGCACATGCGCCAGCGAGTACAAGCATGCGCCGGAGAAACAAAGCACACCAACGGACTCAGCGGCCCCTAAACAACGCGAAGCAAGCGAAAAACGAACCAAAACTCTAACCTATCGACCTCGCCGACAACCATGGCGCACGGCTGAGATCCACGCGACGTACGCCGGCCAAACGACGTACGCGCTCGAACAACGAACACCGCGGATGGACTCATGACGGCTAGGCGAAGCTAGCGCAAGACTCGGATTGGAAAAAGATTGACAGACGCGTCCCACCGACGAGCGCACCGCCGCGACAGCCATAAACGACGGCGGAGCTCACGGACCGAGCTCTACGGATCGAAACAAGAATGACTAAGCACGCGGAGAGTTCGAGGAGCTCACCCCGGTCGTGAAATACTTGCTGGCGCGGCCGGAGATGAGGCTGAGAGTGCTGGCGACGAAGACCGTGCTGGCGGAAACGATGAACCGAGCGGGAATGTCGACGTTCCCGGAGCTGTAGACCACCAAAAAGGAAACGGTGAAGCCGACGAGGTTCAACGATGAAAGAGGAAGATGAAACAAGAAAGAGAAGAACAATGCGGCTCCTGTCTAGCCCGGACAACGACGGACCAGAGAGGCGACGCTCTCACCGGAGCCGAGGAAGATGGAGCTGTGCCGGCCGGTTCACGCGGTCGCAGCTTCAACCAGCTCTTGTGGGAGATGCACTAGGTCAAGGCGAAAGCCATTGCGGTGGATGGGAGGCTTGACAGTGACTGGAATGCTCGCGCGAGCTCGACGACGTGAACTGAACTCGCGGTGGAGCAGAGCAGAGGAGTGACATGGCGTGGAAAAAGAGGCAAGGGTGGACGACGTCCTGTTTTGAAGGTGGCAATGACACCGTGGTGATGCCACGGACGTGATGGGACGCATGTTGCGGACATGAGGCGCTTGGCGAGCTCGGCAGCTGGCCAGGCCAGGTGTCGGCGCCATGAACACTGTACCGACATGCAAGTGCTCGATGAAATGCCTGAACTGCCCCTAGGAGTATTTTGCAAAAAGCCTAAGCTTCCAAGGGTTTTTATGAAAAACTTTGAATACGAAAGTTGCTCAAAATTTCATGATCTATACTTTTGGCAATATGCACTTTTTCAAATTCGGCCTAGAAATGAAAATGCATTTTTGGAATTTGAAACCCTTTTTAAAAAGATTTACCCCCTTTTGAATTACTCTAAAAACTTGAATAGCACTTGAAAAACTGTAAACACAATAAAAGCAATTCAAACAGAGATCTACCACAATTCTTAAACAACCATATGCAAATTCTTTATAGATTTTGAAAATCATGTTTAGGGTTGAATCCACCCCCCTTTGGTAATTAGGGTTTGGATCAGAATTTGAAAGTTTGAATTTTGAAAAGATGACAAACATTCATACATATGATCAAACACAACCAATTAAACTCTTTTTAGTTCAATGCATAACAAGGTTCTCAATCAGTGAATGATGCTTAATGCATATGATGACATGATCAATTTTTAATTAAGTGATTAACACCAGGGGTGTTACAAGAATTGGTCAGACACTTTGCCTGATTGTCTGATGCAGTCATTTTTCACACCGCTAGATTACCTTGTCTATGCAATCTTCTAGTTTCACCTTGAAATTCCTTAAATGATCTCCTATTGAGGTGAAACACCGATTAATTGGATTTCTTGGTACATGACCAATCTCTCTTGACCATTTTTCACTACCGTGCATATTTTACACTTAGTCAAGCTCAAAGCACTAAGATCCCCTTTTGGAGATACTCAACTCTTGAAAGATCTTCAATCTGGAGTATTCAATGACAAAATTTGACTCTTCCGAGATCCCTTTGATATAGATTCCAAGATTGTTTTGCTTGACTCTTGAACATTCTTCATCTTCAATCCTGAGTTCTTAATTACTTTTTGCCAACTCTTAGGGGTATCTTCACATGTGCATTGTGACATAATGGTATCACTTATTTCCCCAAAACACTTGTTATATTAATTAGGCACACATGCAAAGTTGTCCTCAATTCTTTTTGTTATCAACATTTGAGGATATCTTCACCTTCTTGCTTTGTGACATAACATAAAACATGTTTCCCAAAATGTACATATTAGTGATAAAACAAGAGTATCATTAACCACCGAACCTCTTACCTAAGGGGCTTGGAAATTAAGATCACACAACAAACATAAGAGAGACATGTTTCAATCTCCATAGTACAACATAAGCTCTTACACATTTAATACATAATAAGTTACTAGGGACTAGGGGAAAATTTAGGGGCGGTGGCGGTCGGGGGAGGGGGGGGGGCTTACCCATGAGGGGCAGGGCGTACCCATGAGGTCTTGTTTGAATGTTATTAAATTCATCTCAATTCACATGTGCTCAGATGGACTGAGTTGACATTTAGTTAAGTTCCACTTTAAACAAGGCCTGAAGGTGTCATGAGGACTTGTCACGGATTCAGGCCACATGCATGTATATGCCAGCCTCAAACATACAAGACCACGCTACAAATTCAAGAGAAATAATTAAAAGATAGAAGTATTGTATAAATTTAGGAAACTCTTGACTCTTTGAAACATTGGATTTTCATATATAGATGCATGAAAAACGGTCATAGATAGAACCGGCCCTCGCGTCGCCCCCGACGGGCGACTCAGGGGCACCCGCCGCCGCCCTCCGCGCGTCCTCTTCGACCGCCGTCGCCGCCTCCTTGCGCGTGGCGGCGGCGACCATCGGCGGCCCCCAAGAAGGTTCCCCGTTCGCGCCTCCCTAGGCCTCTTGTGCACCTCCGTGCCTCCTCCATCCCTCTTCTTCTCCGGTACCGGTGGTCCCTGGGCAGAGGCGCGACTGATCCGGCCCCTCCTCGACTAGATCCGTTCCCTCCGCGCCAGGACCTGGCCCTTCCACGTCCTGATCGACCAGCGGAAGGTCGATCCAGCGCGGCGGCGGGGCCGACAGCCACTGGGAGGAGGCGTGACCGATCCGGTCCTCCTCCACCGGATCTGCGATTCGCCCGACGGTGCTGCAAGGTGGCAACCTGCTCGGGTGGCGGCCGATCTGGCACGCGCCCCGGTGGGCTAGGCGACGCGGACGGTGGTACCGTTCCCTCCACCGATTATGGATGGACGGACAACGGCCGACGTATCTACACCGGTGAAGGGGTCTGGCAGCGGCAGGCCGATCTGAGTATCTCAGACCTGGATCCGCCGGCTGCTGCCCCTTCTCGGTGCGGGTGGTGCTCTGACGTTGCGGACTCGGGCGGGCGTTTGCCTCGGGTCGGGGACTTTCCCTAGGCGGCAGCTTGGGGGATGACAGTGTTGGTACTGGCCATCTCGATAAGCTGTCCAACCCGTCCTCCCACAGACCACGTCGCTCCCAGGCGGGCCGTAAATCGGCTCCGACGTCAACATCAAAGGACATCTTCGCCCCCTGTTTTTCTGCTGCCTCACTGTATCTGGTGAAGACCCTGTCGATCATCTCCGACATCTTCGTATGTAGGTTCGGCTTGGATGTGCCTTGCAGGATATTGGAATACGGGTGAAAACCCTGCCTGGCGGTGCTGGGCCGGCGGCGATGACGCAATCAACGTCATTTCCCCCCTTGGAGGCGTCGCTGAAGTTCCCTCTTCTTTTCGTTGATGATGGCGTCTGCGGAACTCATTTACCTTTTTGAAGGCATCAACACAAGCATACCCGCTCCTAACCATGCTTGCACTGCGGCATTTGGGACTCAACTGTGGCGTCAAGAGCAAGCCATGGACGTCCTCTCGTTGATCAAATAGAGGGTGGAAACATTTATCGTTTTGATGTAATTGTCCTGGTCTATGTATAAGACTATGACTTTTTTCTCTTTTGTTTTTCTATCTCTTTTTGTATTTGTTAGCTGTGTACATCACCGAATGTAGAGGCCGGATATTGAATATCTTTTATCGAAAAAATATATAGATACATATTGTGACCTACGGTACCTAGACACGGAGCCTACATTTGTACTTAATCAGTTTTCTCTCCCAATTCTTGGGGGAGATGCTGCACCGAAGCAGTTTTGTGACAGAAAAGAAGAGAGCATGACCTATCGCAGCGTCATGATTTTTTTGTGACTGATAAAACAACTAATTGTAAGAGAAAAACACTGTATCATGCATACATGGCTGATAAATTGAAGCCAACAATATTTGTAGACAATTGACGAACAACTCATCAGGCATCAAAGAAAATAGCCGACTGTCCAAACCGCCGCCAGTGTGCCTGTACTGCACGTTAGGGCACCATATGAGGTCAATGGCCAAATTAATTGCTCTGATTTAGTCCCTGACGCGCAGCATATTGTTGAAACGTGTGTGTGCCGGTGTCCAACATGACTGCATGGCTACTTGACGGTCTAGCAGCAAGCTACGGTACAAGCCAATTTAATTCAAATCTGTGAGGACATTATGCAAGGGTGTCCTTGTCTGTGGAATGAGAAATTAATTTGCGTCAGAAGTCTAACTACTCATGAATTCTCTCAGTTGGAAGAACCGACCCTTTTAAAATCTATCCAACCTTGATGTCCAAGAGGATTATGTCAGTTGGGGGCTTGGCAGGTCCATTTTTTTTGAAACAACAGGTCTAAGGCTGGATAACGAGCCAACTCAGCTCGTTTAGGCTCGGCTCGTTATCCTAATGAGTCAGAAGGCCAGCTCGGCTCGGCTCGTTAAAAGCCCGAGTTGGCTCGTTAAGCTCGCGAGTCAGGTACAAAAAAAATAATAAAATATAATATTTGCATTTATCTAAAGCATGATAATAGTAATAATACAAAAGTAAAATATCCATCCATCTTAAATTGTATAAGAAATAATATGTGCTAATATATGTACTATATAGTATATTAATATACAAAAATTAATACAAGTTTTGCTATTTTTTTTCTTAAAAGTGTGGCTCGTTTGGCTCGCGAGCGGCTCACGAGCTGTCTCGATTTGGCTCGTTATAGCTAATGAGCTAAAATCTTAGCTCGGCTCGACTCGTTATCTTAACGAGCTGAGTTGAGTCGAGCCGAGCCAGCCACGAGTCGAGCGAGGTAACGAGCTTCGAGTTTTTCGTCCGGTCTTAAACAGGTCCAATTGTATAACTAAATCACTTTACATTTCTTCTCACAAGGGGGATGTGTGAGTAAAGAGGCACATATTATCCGGAACACGTGTAACCTTCCACTCGAGATTAAACTTTTTACGTGTGAAATGACTAGTTTCTTCAAACCGCAAGCAGCTGCTTTCTTGAAAAACAGGGGAGGAGGGAGAAAGTTTTAACTGTTGTGTTTATGGAATTAATGAAAATCATAATCATATTTTCTTTAGATATGTCCAATTGATAATTTCATTTAATTTGAAGTGCCTTTGAGCTATTACTACACAAGGCGGACATTTTTAATTTAATTATTAAAGACGAGCAGGTCAGTCACCTCTGTCAACGACTCAACGTGCGGCAGTCACAAATTTGAATTAAGTTTGCACCACATGATCTTGAATAAATTTAACCTGAAATTGCAGAGCACTAATTTTGTACAAGCTAACTCAATTCAAATCTTGTAGGGCACTACAAATTTGGTATAGGAGTGTCTCCATCTGAAATTGTTTAAAAATTTAATCTCAAATATAAAACGTAAAATAAATATTTAAGAATCTAAAGACTTTAAATAAAACCTTATCAACTACAAAGTTATTGACCACGCTGACCACTACGTACAACTTTAGAGTTGAACGTGTCAACATTCGACATAGTTTGAAAATTTAAAGTTTGAGTTTCAAATAAGTTAGAAAACTTAAAACATATATTTGAGAATCTAAAATGATCTTGAATAAAAAAATGTTCACTATAAAGTCGTACATTCTCTGTTTCAAATTATAAGACATCTAATACGTTACTTTTATTATGTATATAAACATAGTGTATACTTAAATGGATATTAGATGTTGTTGTATTAAAAAATTTATAATTTAAAATGAAAGGAGTAGACCGTATTGAGAACTACAACTTAATTCTAGACTAATGTCAGCATTTGAGGTCATTTTAAAAAATTATAAATCTCAAACAACCTAAAATGAATTTTTGATACTGTAAACAAGGGACACACTATTAATCAGATGCCTGAAATTCAGGTGACGTATGCCAAGTGTCTGATGGTAAATTAACAGTAGTAGTTACATTCTTTCCCTTGCTTTACTTATCTGTTGTTCATGCACACTATCGCCTGAACATGTGCTATTTTCAGGCACCTGAAGCCCAAAAAGAGTGTCTAAATAAAGAAATATAATTGTATAATGCTCCCTTGGCTGTGTCGCGAAAAGATGGCCGTCAAAGGCGCCGTCTTGGTCAAATCAGCATCTAAGGCATGTGTGAGTAGTAGTCAAGTGAGCAGTCAAGCAGCCAACCATGGGCCAACTCTAACGAGCCCTGTGCCACACGTTTCTCTCGTAGTTTCTCGTGGTTCTATATAAGTCGATGCCACAAGAGCAGGGGAGATCAGATCATATCACCACTTCGCATGCAATTGCTCGCCCGGCACAAGGGGCATGGCTACCGTGAGGGGAATAATCATCCGTGCTCCGTGTGCAGCCGTCGCGCTGCTACTTGTCATGGCCCTTGACACACCAGGCCGGCTGGCGCAGGCGGCCTTCCCATACCGTTCCCTGCTCCAGACCTGCCAGCCCAGCGGCTCCATCCCCGGGCGTTCCGGCAACTGCAACACGGAGAACGGCTCCGAGTGCTGCAAGAACGGGCAGCGCTACACCACCTACCGCTGCTCTCCGCCCGTGACGGGTAGCACGTACCCGCGCCCTACTCACGCTCAACAGCTTCGCCGAGGGCGGGGACGGCGGCGGCGCGGCCGCCTGCACGGGCAAGTTCTACGACGACGACAGCAAGAAGGTGGTCGCGCTGTCAACTGGCTGGTACAACGGCGGCAGCCGGTGCAAGAAGCACATCGTGATCCGCGCCAGCAACGGCAACACCGTGAGGGCACTGGTCGTCGACGAGTGTGACTCCACCGTGGGCTGCGACAAGGACCACAACTTTGAGCCGCCGTGCCGGAACAACATCGTCGACGGGTCAAAGGCGGTGTGGGACGCTCTGGAGCTCAACAAGGACGACGGCCAGGCCCAGATCACCTGGTCCGACGAGTGAGCGACTGTGTGCACCGGCCGGAACGTCTCGTGCTGCCAATATATATAAGTACGTATTAGCCTAGCAGGGCACACCGAATAAAGTCATGCATGAAGCATGAGCAAGCTATGCATGTCCCATAGCTAATTGCTACTACTACTGCTGCTGCTGTATGTACGTGCAAGTGCATGTTGACCTCATGTTGCCGTTTCTATGTCAAATTTTCATAGCCCTACAAATTGTCTCTCATAGTATTAATATCCATTCAAGCATACCGGCCACTACAATAGAAACTAACGGCTAAAAAACTAATTTGTAGTGCGCAGTTTTCGTAACCGCCTCTACTCAAGCACTGCAACTCCAACAGTTTTACATTTTTTGTTTGACAAAATTAGGAATTTACCAACTCCTAAGTGAATATGACAAAGGTAAAAAGAGACAATCTCCAATAGTTTATCATTATTTACTTGACAAAACAAAAAATGGGACGTACGAGCCATTGTCAAATGAACCGTAGTTTGGCATAAATGCCAAATTTCACCTGATGTTTGCCAAGTTAACAAAAATGTCAAATTCATTTGCCAAACTGTTGGATTGGAGAGTTTTAGACTTTTTGGCAAAAACAAAAATACCAAGCTCATTTGCAAAACTGTTGGAGTTGCTCGATAAACTCTAGCATGTTATAGTTGTAACATGATCTGTCTCTAAAATTGATTTGTAAAAGTTTACAATAGTTGTAAGCATTAGCAAAAGATAATAATAACCCCACGATCCAAGTTCGAAGTTACACTGCTTTGCCGAGACACTATTGCAATCGATAAAAGCTTTGTCGAGTGCCGCACTCGACAAACAACGCTCGGCAAAGATCCTCTCGGCAAAGACTTCTTTGCCGAGTGCCAGATATCGGGCACTCGGTAAATCGTTTTCCGAGTGTCAGGTCAGCACTTGGCAAAATAAACTCGTCCGTCAACCTTGACGACATCTTTACCGAGCGCTGACGTGACCGACACTCGATAAAGAATTATATTTAAATTGTTTTTTAAAATAATATTTGCTGAGTGTTAGATTTCCCACTCGGCAAAGAAAGTTTTTTATTATTTTTAGAAAAATATTTGTCGAGTGCCTGGAACCTAGCACTCGGCAAAGAAATTTTTTATTTTTTTAAAACATTCTTTGCCGAGTCTCTTGGCCCTGGCACTCGGCAAAGACACTCGACAAAGAGGAAAAAAATGCCATTTTTTGTTTTTGCTTTTCAACAAAACAGTATATATATATATATATATATATCACATCCATCATTCAAATCACATATATATCATTCACAATCCATCATACACATATATTATCCATAATTGATCACATACATATGAATGTGTCCATCACACACACATATATCATCCATAATCCATCACATACACATATATCGTCCATAATCCATCATAATCCATCACATACATCACACACACACACACACATATATATGTCACAAGTATAAGTCCAACAAGTCTAAGTCCAATAAAAGTTTGAGGAACATGAAAAGAGATAAATGAACAATACCTACTGTCATGCTGGCCAACCGGACTGTGAAGGAGGGCCACTTGACCACCTAGGCTGTGGAGAAGGGCCACCGCTTTGAGGAGTTTGGTTCGAACCGACCGACTGTGGCTGCACAAAGAAGAAGTCAATTCATGAGTATCTGTAGGAGGGACGCACAAGCTAAAGGAATAAACAACCATACATACTCACCAGAGTCTCTAAAGGAGGAGGAGCCACAACTGGAGCGAGAAGCGACGGGGCACGACCACACCTGACAAAGTGGAAAGGCTCGACATGAAGCTGAACATGTCCCACATCCTCTACTCCTTGGCCGCCCTCTGGGCTTGTACAACCTCCATCTCGAGCCGATGGGCCTCCGCCTGGGCTGCCTGCTGGGCCTCCAACCTCCGCATGTTTGCCTACAACATTCCACCCACAATGTTTAAACAACGCAAAGACAAGGTAGATGTGTAAAAGTAATGAACAACGAATAAAACAGTACTAACTGCGAGTTCCTCCATCTGCTGCTGTGAGCTCTGCTGCCGAGGGCGTATGGGGAGGGAAGAGCTCGTGCTCCTTGCTCGAATCTCGGCAAGGTTGGGAACAGAGGCAGAGTCGACTGCGATGTTCTCCATCTAGTAGCGGTTGTGCTGCTTCCCTCCTCCCAGCCTCATCAGGAGGTCTGGGTCCATGGGTTGGGTGGCCGGATCGAAGTCCTCCCCAAGCACTCGCGAGCCGCCGAGGTGTACTTGGTAAGCTTGTTGTGGACGCTCGCGTTGGTGTACACCTCGGGCCCGTCCGCTGGGTTGTAAGTGATGTCGGGGTCCGTCCGATGGCTGAGTTCGATCATGATAACAAGGATTCAGTTCCAAGAAGACAACTTTTTGCTGGTTCTGGTACAAAGCCTACTATTATTTTCCCTCCTCCCGTTTCTGCACAGTCGGAAGAGCAAAGATTTTCAAGAGCAATTGAAAGCGTCTAAGTAGTGTCTGTCTTAATGTTTTGTTGAGCTAACTCTGTAGGTTCATAGTATCAATTGACAGTATTGAGTCAAAGAACACACCCACATTGCTCGCAATAAAAAACAACAGTTGGTTCATCACCAAAGACGACATGGCTGTAACCGGCAGTGTTGATTTGGGCAACACTAGCGGCTGAATACTTGAGCCAGCAGTGCTATTCCTACCATTATTGTTGCCAGCTTGTTGAACTGACAGTGATTTAATTCTCCCATATATTGTTATTTAATAAATTGTTTTTTTATTTCTGTGTGATACTTTTTATTCCATATATTGTATTTTTCTAAAGCTCATCTCCATGCCACTACAACAACTTGGCTGACTTTGTATTTGCAAACAACCTATGCATATATGGAGCTATAGGGAAATACCAAACAAAATTTATTAGCCCTCCCATTGTCTTGCTACCCTTGCTTGTATCATGGAGCTTTAAACTTTGGGCACACATCAAAGTCTTTGTATTTATGTTCACGGTACAAAATGCAATTGTTGGTACACGTATGGATTTTTTCAAGCTTGAGGCCGATTGGGTAGATCACTTGCTTGGCCAGATATGTCTTTTCTAGCAACTTATTAGGGGTCTAGGAGGACTTTTCTCACTACACCTAACAACTCCTCGAAGCCTTTATCGCTCAATCTGAGCATGGGCTTCAACTCTAATAGCATGATGTCCACTTCCAACTTCCTCACTAGAGAACCCCGATACAATAGTGTTTTGCCATCCTTTGTCATTATCTCTAGTTTTTTCTACTATCTAGCACTAAGGAATCCACCCTCTACATCTTAGGAGCAGATATAGGACATCGTCATCTCGATGTCGATAGCTAACATATTAGTGAACACATCACTATCCGTAGCCACAGGTGGCATGTTGAGAATTGTTTCCTCATTAGTAACAACCTTGTGGGAGCCATGATCACATCATTAAAAGTTTGTTGCGAAATATTCTCACCAACCTCCCCATGCTACTCTACATCATGTAGTATCTCATGAACCTCCTGGGAAGAAAGTGAGATCATATAGCCTCCTTGTTAACTAGGTTTTCCATCCCCTGCATCGGCTATGGCAGTCATGATGAAGCTGTTGATCAAGTATTGCATGTCTATAGACGCCAAACCATACATCTTCTCTCAATCCATATCTACACAGAAAAAGTTTTCTACTTCAAGCCACAAGATGAGGATAGTAATTGTTAGAATATTAGGCAATTTCCATGTCATTTTAATTCCGTAAATTAACATAATGATGATGGCATATAAAAGAATATTTAAAGTTGAGATCATGACATCAACTGTATTCATAACCATATAAAACATGTTGATATCAAAAGCATGTGAACATGATATATATAACAAAACATAAAAGCATGACATATATATCATGACAACAACTACTACTGGACCGCATATGAAACGATGAAACAGAGCTACTAAAACGTAAACACAGCAGCATATGAAACAACATAACAAAAACAGATATGCAGAGCACAAAACTAGCAGGAACAGAGAGCATACAGATTACGAACTGACACAACAAAGCATGTGAAACAGACTCGCTACAACTGATGAAACAACGTGGCAGAACTATTGAAACATGTAAAAACTGTACGACAAAAAACAGAGACATGATGAGATGAACATACCCGTTCATCCGCGCAGCGTCCGAGGATCCAGAACCTTGACCAACCTCGATAGTCATGACGTAGAGGACGAAGGTGTATTGTCCACCGAGAAGAAGACGACGCCGACGATCACCGGGAGGAAGACGGCGGCAGCATCACCTTCGGGAAGAAGACGATCGGCGACAGCGGCGGCTCCGGGAAGAAGACGACGACGGCGGCAGCAACCACCACGAAGAAGATGACGATGGCAGCAGCGGGAGCGTCTCCTCCGGGAAGAAGAAAATGGACGACGATGACGACAACGAGTAGCGGCGGCATTGGGCAGTCGCGTAGACGCTCCCCCAAAAACCTAATTGTCGATCCCCCGTGCAAGGTCTCGAACGGCAAGGGCTCCGGAGGCACCTGCCCTCTTGCTTCTCCGTGCGCGCGGATTTACGAGATGAGAATGCAACTAGTAGCGGAACGGTGTCTGGAATGTTCTCTGTGTTGTGTCACTTTGTCCCGGGAATGGAAGAGGGATATATCACGCATGCTCCTGCGCGTGGGAGACCAGGAGATGGGCATGCAGGGAGGTATGCGTGAGAGGGAGAGGGAGAGTTGCATGCATGCATGCAAGTTACTAGAAGAAACTCCCTCAATTAATTGAAGGATGAAACTCCCGTAACTCCCTCTCATTAGTAGCAATTAAAAAAATTAATTACCACGTCACACTCGCCTGCCACGTCATGCCTCACCCTTTGGACTTCCAATCCGGTACAAATAAAATATATACAATTATATACCCATAGAGCTTATTGATTTATTGAATAAATAAATGGGGTTGACCCATAAATAAATCCAACATTAATTACAAAGAATGAAAAATTAGAGAATTCATGAAGAACAATTGTAGCTCAAAACAATGGGTTGTTTGATGTCACATGGATGTGCTCATCAAAATTGAAATTGGTTGCACCCTTTATAAGAATAATTATTCTACACTTCATGACACATAAAAATGGGGAACAGAATAATTATAGAAAAATTAAAATTGGAGCCTTAACAGTTATTGCTCGAAACAATGGGTTGCTAAAGTGCCACATGGATGTGCTCTTCAAAATTGAAATTGGTAGCCCCCTCTTTAAGAATAGTTATTGTACTTCATGCCTATATATTGAAGGTTGTTAATACCTCATTTCATACCATCAATGATGCCTAAATTAGTTGATATAAATGTCATAGACCATAGTATTTTAACCATTTCCACAAGTTTTACGACCACGTGAGTGTAGGAATAAGGTGGCAACATACATGGTAAAAAGGCTACCAAATACTCATTTTGACTACACCATGTTGAAGAGCTTGTTGAGATACCCAATTTGGAGTCTAGGTGAAAAAGTTATGACTTCTAGAATATCACAATATGACCAGGGTAGAAACAAACACTAGAGGGCGTCGGGCGACCCCTTAGGCGTCACACGACATCAACATGTGTCCATTGCCCCCAAACTTTTTCCAAATCCTCTACACTCATCAAGGAACCCAAGGGAAGCATTGGTCACCCCATGGGCCCAATTGTTTTTTTGGGGGGGGGCGCTCGGATGACCCAACCCAAAGTCTATCGATGTTACCAATCTGTTCCATGGTGAATAAACACACTTAGGTGGCATCCCACACATAGACTCAATGGAGGTTCACAAAAAACAGTTGAGATGGTGTCCATGTAGCCTCTCCCTGAGATAATTGGGCAAAGCCGACCAAAGAAAGAGAACTCCACCATGACAAACACTTACACCTAAGAAAATGTGAACCGTGGATCTTTGCACGAACGCGATGCATCCAAGCATCGGCCGATGCCCAAGGAGGTCAACCGACCTCCCCACTTCTCTAACTAATATCGTATACTCGCTACAAGTACCCCTAGAATAACCAACCTAGGATATTTATAAATAAAGGTGTTAAGGTCCATTTGTATCCATCCATAAATTCTAAGAAGGAATAGAAGTAAGGCCAAGCTCTTTAGCTTTACCACTTAGAAGTAGAACATACGGAGAGAGCGAGAAGCTTGTAGAGGAGCGAGAGCGATTGACATCCTCTCCTACTTCTACCTTGGCGGTTGAAGCTCTTCTTTGAGTGAAGTCTAGGATCTTATGTGATAACTCTAATCTTTTGGATTACTTAGGTATTGTTTCTATTACCATTGTTTATAGGTTTCACCACTTGATTAGAGTTCTCTGATCTTATTTCATCGAGGCATGGATTGGAGTATTGAGTCTATGGATTAAGCGTGGTGCTTAGGCTATAGCTTGCTTTTGTTTATGGCTAGGCCTCAAAATAGTTAGTGGTAGGTGGTGGCAGGCCTATCCATCCTCTATATTCCACCATATTAGACCTAGTTCTTTAATTGTTGGCTTATGGCAGATCATGTCTAGTTAATCTCCTAGGCATGATATATTCTTCCTTACTCTTGCCTTAAAATCTTAGAAACCACATATATCCAATCTACCCATTATCCCTTACCCCTTGCTCTATCCTTGGATGCTCTTGTTTCTTCGTTGGTTCACTCCACATTCTCTGTGAAAATTCAATACCTTGGAATACTTTTGGGTTACCATGGAATACTGGTGAAGGCTACATTTAACATCCATGTGCTTGTGGATTATTTGTTTGCCACAGTGTCAATAATGCCACATAAAAATTGAGAGAATAATTATGAAAAAATATAAATTGGAGACTTAATCATGAAAAACAATTATTGTAGCTCCAAACACTCGGTTGGTAGGTGTCACATGAATTTGCTCATCAAAATTGAAATTGGTAGCCCTATGTAAAAAAGCTCTACCCTACTCCATATAGAAACTAATTACAACATCACATGCTAACAATTAATCATCAAAGCCACCATGTAATTTGCTAGGAATTAAATTGGATTCATAGACACCAACCTTTTTTAAGATGAATTCACCATAAATTTAAATGTTTTCCTCAAGATCCAATTGAAAAGTGCTCTATGAAATGGAGAAGTAACTAGAATGAGAAGAAGCCAATCTAGCCTCAAAACAATTGTAAAGCTACAAATTCAAAGGAGTGAATGCTTGTTACTAACCTTAAGGCAAAAAGCTCATGCGAATGCTTGCAAATCGAAGACCTTTATTAAGCATTTTGGTAAAAAATCGCCTTAACAATTCTGGGAGAGGTGGGAAAAGGCACATCCTTCACTGACTGTGCATTGAATAGGAGAAAGGAGGGAGGAGGACGTCAACCATCGACTCAAGCCAAAAGCCAAAAGTCAACAATGATAGCACAACATATCATTGTCCATTCAAGCCACGAATTGGCAGTGGTATAGCACTACTGGTTCAGATCAGTCGGTTCGTGGGAAGTGTAGGGTGGCATGGACAACATGCTGCAAACC
Source organism: Microstegium vimineum (assembly GCA_022036555.1). Lineage (NCBI taxonomy): Eukaryota > Viridiplantae > Streptophyta > Magnoliopsida > Poales > Poaceae > Microstegium > Microstegium vimineum. Next base: position 37,230,952 of record CM039124.1, on the reverse strand, counting down.
AAAAGAGTTCGGCGGTTTGGGATTTAGTGATTTGTAGCTAGCTTGATACGCGCTACAGACTAGATGGTCGCGTGGTTCCAGAAGATGGACAATGATCGTGCTTGGAGTAAGCTTCCACTCAAAGTCGCACCTTAGGTACTTGCATTCTTCAAGGCATACACGTTCATCCAGATTGGGGATGAGTGCAACACATTGTTCTGGGAAGATAGGTGGATGAATGAGGAAACCGCCGCTGAGATTGCGCCATATCTCTACGACCTAGTATCTGCAAGGACACCACAAAGGCTATCAGTACGTCAGGGCTTGCATGGGAGAACGTGGTCACGCAACCTCAACACTGGACTATCAGCTAGCGCCATCATCGACTACTTATCACTTTGGCATGCAGTGGACAATATAGCAATCATTGAACAACTAGACAAGACCATCTGGAGATGGACACTAGATGGTAGATACTCCGCCAAATGAGCCTACCAGATACTTCACATGGGATAAATCAAGTTCCGGGGACACAGCCTAATCTGGAAGACATGGGCCACTACGCATCAAGATCTTCCTGTGGCTCGCTTTCAAACGTTAACACTAGATGGGCGATAGGCGAAGAAGACATGGTCTGGATGCTCAGGAGCATTGCTATATGTGTGTGAACAAGGGATTGAATCGATCGACCACATCCTTGCGGAGTGCCCAGTCACCAGGGAGGTTTGGTTTCACGCCCTCAGAGTCTTTGGCCGTCAGTTACCACCGCCAGCGATCTCCACGCTGCGCTAGTGGAGGCGCCTTAGAGCGTTCTTCAATAGCAATAAACGGTTGGTCTCGATTCACTCTTCGCTTTAATCTCCTGGTTCATATGGAAAGAGCACAACGCAAGATGTTTCAGGGGGCAACATCATCCATATCGGAGATCCTTCAGCTCATTCAGCATGCATGATGTAGATACTTGGATGGAAGCTGGCGCGAAGGGGTTGATAGCTCTAACTAGAGTTAATTAACTCGGTAGTTATCTTCTTGGATGTAATTGTTCAAAATGTAGCATCGGCAAACACTAATGCCCCTCTTGTAATTATACTTCTATCTTTCTAATACAAAGATACGCACACTCATGCGTATTCGAGAAAAAAAATATATCACTACTAGTTCCAACCATCAGCAGATAACATTTACCGCTTGTTTTTAGGGTCCCCAATCATTTTCTGATTTTCATGCTAAGAACTAGCACTACAGCAGATCGCCTCTTCGTCGAGTGCCTGTAGCAGCGCTCGGCATTTTTTTTTTAAAAAAAATTGACGGCGTGGTTGGGTTGGCCGTCAAGCATACGTATTTTTGTTGCCGAGAGCATTTCTTCGCCGAGTGGCTACCTTTGCCGAGTGCTATGGACCTTGCGGCACTCGGTCTTTGCCGCGTATTGATCCTTTGCCGAGTGCCTATATCCCAGCACTCGGCGAAGAGGGCCTTTGCCGAGTGCCCGATTTTTGACACTCGGCGAAGCCTCAGGCGCTCGGCGAATAATCTTTCTCCCGTAGTGTAGCAATGAAGACTTTTCACTATAGTTTCTAGAGAAAAAAGCTGTGATGGGGCTGGCAGTGAAGGTCGATTAATTTTTTAGGGACCGTTAGAATTATAACCACCTCTAAAAAAATAGAATGTACCTTCTCTTTTTGGGTAGAAGCATACTCGTCAGGGTACTGGATCCAATCAATTTAATAAATGCCAAGTGACAAATTTCCAATTTCCACAAGTACGACAAGGATATCTATAGTACAAGACTAGACTATCTAAGTACCCTTGGCCCATGGAAACCGATTCCGAATGGATGTGCAGCGCAGATATGAGCCAATCAGGATTTAATTAGGAAACTCGCGCGCCGCGCGCGCGCGCACACACACACACACACACACACATATATATATATATATATATATATATATATATATATATATATATATATATATATATATATAATGTAGTCCTTCTGTCCCAAAATAGATGACGTTACGAGATGCGTGTGGTTCACGATGCAATGGCAAAGGTCATTGGTTGGGGGCTCCCACCCAGGGTTTAAATCCTGGGTGCGACACTTTATTCTGGATTTATTCCAGGATTTTCTAGCGCTACGCATTAAGTGGTAGGCGACGTTCCCGTCGACAGCGAGGCGCCTGTGGTGACTTCATGAACTTCAAGATTTGTCGGCTCAGTCCTTCGAAGGTGCTCATAGGGGTAGGGTTTGCGTGCGTGTGTTCGTAGGGGCGAGTGTGTGTGCGTGTTTAGTGTCTCCGTTGTACTGTGTACTCAAAAAAAGTTAGACTTTCTCAACTTTGACTAGCACTACGTCAAAATCGATTTTACGCAGCGTTGCAAAAATTGCCTTAGTGGCGGACACCCTTCTTGCCCGCCATGGTAAATCGCTGCACCGGCTCTGCTCGACCGGCAGCCTAAGCGCCCGCTGCGGTTAACCATTAACCGCAGCGGGTGGCATAATATGCCCGCTGCGGTTAACAACGATTAACCGCAGCGGGCGGCATAATGTGACCACTACGGTTAATGTGTTTACCGTAACGGTCACGTTAGGGCGACCGCTGCGGTTAATCACTGTTAATGGCAACGGACAAATTACAAAGTCCGCAACGGTTATGTTTTTTATATATAGCTACAATTCAACCTTTTTCTTCCTCAAGTCTTCTCTCTTCCAAGTCTCCGCAACGGTTATGTGTTTACTGCAGAGGCTTTGCTCGATTTTTAACCAAACCATTAGATTGAGGTTTTGAGTGTTGTTTTGGAGGAGGATGACATCATAAGAGGTATTTAAAAGGTTCCCATGGTCTATTTCTCTCTTTTCCTTGCTTTTTGACCTCTTTGGATCTAGATCTAGTTTTATGGAGGAATGAGAGAAAGCTTGTGTTTTATTATCTACAATCATAATATTAGGTGACTAAAAGCTTTTAGAGGGTTCCCATGCTATTTTCTCTCTTTTTTCTTGCTTTTTGAGCTCTCTAGCTATAGATCTACATCTAGATTAGATTAAGGGAGGAAAGAGAAAGCTTGTCTCTTTTTTATCTAGTTTCATAATTTTATATGCCTAAAAGCTTTTGTTGTTGATGTGTACGGTTTGCAGGCAATATGGATAGGTCAGAATGGATGTACAAGATTAGTAGGGTACTTGATCTGCGGTATCTCAGCGAAGTGAGGAAGTTTATTGCCGCTGCGAGAGCTCACCGTGACCGATCAAAGCGGAGGACAATTGTTGGGGATATAACCTCAGCATATCCCCAGAGACCTTCTTGGGCCTGCCGACCAGGAGACGACCCAGCCAACGAGGCCTTGTGGCATGCGACCAGCCCGTCGTGCTCGCTAAGGACTCCTAAGAAGACTTGCTCGCCAAGGAAGATCCTAGTAGATAGACTCAGATCTCTTGCCATAGGGAACCAATCGTAATCGGTTAGGATATGGAAATTGTAACCCTGCTCCTTGTCTATATAAGGCGAGCAGGGACCCCCCTAAAAAACCCCAGACAACCTCTCTCAGATCATCTACAGATCTTGTAACCTGATATACGAGATCAATCTAGCCACCAGAACACAGGACGTAGGGTATTACGGCGGTTTGTCGGCCCGAACCTGTATAAACCGCCGTGTCTACGCTCTCTGTGTTACACTTGATCGCCGTCGCCACACCTCCGCCTAACAATCTACTACCGTGGGGTACTATCAACGAAATATGCATCACAGTCTACCTAGGGGGTACCCTACGGTAGTAGATTGTTAGGCGGAGGTGTGGCGACGACGTTCAAGCGTAACACAGAGAGCGTAGACACGGCGATTTAGACAGGTTCGGGCTGGCAAACCGTCGTAATACTCTATGTCCTGTGTTCTAGTGGCTAGATTGATCTCGTATATCAGGTTACAAGATCTGTAGATGATCTGAGAGAGGTTGTCTCGGGTTTTAGAGGGGGGTCCTTGCTCGCCTTATATAGCTGGGGAGCAGGGTTACAATTTCCATATCCTAACAGATTACGATCGGTTCCCTATGGCAAGGAATCCGAATCTATCTACTAGGATCTTCCTTGGCGAGCAAGTCTTCTTAGGAGTCCTTAGCGAGCACGGCGGGCTGGTCGCGTGCCGCAAGGCCTCGTAGGCTGGGCTGTCTCTTGGTCGGCAGGCCCAAGAAGGTCCCTAGGGATATGCCGAGGTTATATCCCCAACAAGTTCCCGAGCACGTCATATTCTTCTGGCGAGTCCGCGGCGTCATCCTGAGAGGCGTCCTTCTGGTCGTCGTCATGCGGGGTGGTTGTCGTAGAGTCCCGAACAACATGGCTGATCGAGGTGCTGCTCGGAGAGGTCTCCCGACCAGGTCGATCTGGTCGAGAACGTCGTAACTTGGCGTGCGAGCTGGTCGCCTTGCCGGATGTCACGGCTGCTTGCTGGAAGAATGTGATGTGCTGAAGAAGAAAAAACTTTTGAAAGGTCTTTCCCTGGTCAAGTGTACCCACTTCGGCTCTCCAAAAACCACACATTAAAATAGCAGAGCATTGCTTGTGAACAAGATCAGTACATTCACCGCAAGGTGAAATGTACCCACTTAGTCCCCAAACATGGTAGCAGGTGAAGTATGCATGTGGTGCCATGCTTTATAAAGTAGTGCATAAAGTATATAAATAGAGATTGGAGCATAAATTTGTAAAAACGACTGCGAATACCCGTAGTCCCCGAGCCTGATGGAAGGAGCTTGGAGAGATTCTTGTATCGGGGTCTTTTGGTTTTTATTCGCAGTCCCCGGGAGTCAGTCCCCGGGTGTTGTCCTTCCAGGCGTTGTTCTCTGGTGTCTTGGTCGTAGTCCCCAAGCCTTGCTCGATGTGGAACTGGACGAAGTCCCTGAGCCTGGTCGGAGACGCGATCAACATTTAAGTTGTTGTTGCTATGGACGGAGTCCCCGAGTTTTTTGTGCGGGCGGCCTTATTATCCTTGTTGGCCGGGTTACTGTAGGCGCCCTGCTGCTGCTGCGTAAAAAATGAGATAGACCCGCGTCCAGTCCCTGGGACTGTAGCATTGTTCAAAAGGAATGATTAGCCACAAAGCATAAGGCGAAAGGTAAACAGGGTTAAATGGGCCGTGATTTTGTGTCTGGTTCTATTGGCCCGTTTGTGCGGCGCAAAAGGTGGTTGGTGTGGCGGTTCCATATTCGATCGTTGTGGTTCCCCAAAACCCCTAGAAGTCAAAGCGCCGCGCCGCTTGGTATAAAGGCTACCTCGGCGGTTTTGACAGAACGGGAAGGGTCGCGTTTCTTTGCCTTAGCTTGTTTGGGATTCCAATAGCCGGCGATTCGGTGCCATATATTGTTGGTGATTTGAGGGGATTCTAATCCACCTTATTCGCTGATCTTCGCTCTTGTCTTGTGGAAAGTTTTGGGTCGTTGGTGGAGAGTTTGTCGACGCTAGGGTTTGGTCGGTGGAGATGGAGGGTGGTGGTGCGCGCCTTGCAGTGGGTCCCTCCGCCTTGCTGGCTTTGCCGGAGGACTTGGTCTTCCGGATTCTTTTTCTTGTGATTGGCGACGGCGACAATGTGCGTGAGTATGTGAAGATTCACCCACTCTGTCGTCTCTTCTGTCGCTTTTGTGATGATGCTTCGACGATTCGGCTCGTGTCTCTTCGGCGCGTTCAGAACTATTGTCGGCCCTACTTCCCTTTCCTAGAGTCTGCGTTCGTGCATCGCTATCTTGATGTCGACAACCATGAGGCTTTGTTCTTCCGTGGCCTGGAGCGGTTGACGTTGTTCGGGCTAGATCCTGTCGGGCGGGATCTTATCGGTAGGGAGGTGGTCGCTGGAGATGATGTTGCTATGTACTTCAGGGCCATGATGTTGTTTTATGCTGATTCGGCGAATCCAGAGGCACGTGCTATCCTTGGTTCTATCGGTGGAGGTGCCCTGCAAGATGGTCGTTTTTGCGACCATTTATTGCGTCGTCTTCGGGACCGCTCTCGTGATGATATGCACAGGATCAGGCGGTCTCTGGGTATTCGTGCGCCGGAGGATGTTCCGGATTTAGTCGTGGTCGTCGCTCCTCATCAGTGTTCCTGGAGCGAGTGTCGCCGCTGGGGTGATAATACGCCTTGGATCATCATGTACTGTAGCTTGGAATGTCAGATTCGACATGAGTTTGATCTCTGGACTAGGAACATTTGTGAGGTGGTCACTTATCGCGTTAGTAGGATGAAGTTGTAATTGCTGGAATAACTTTTCTATAGATGTTGTCTCTCCAATGTCGATTTTTGTTATCATGCTCTGGTTTGCTGCAAGACAGTGGTGATTTATATCTCGAATACGAGTGGTCGGACGTGTAAGCGAAAAATACAAAGTTGTAATATATCCGGGCAGTGAGATTTTGTTTCACTTGTATGTCGTGTCGTGCCCGCTAGTCGTGAGCCGTCGCGATGAGTCGTTATGCCTTGGGTCTCAAATGCTCCAGATCGTAGGGCTAGCGCCACTTCACGTGTAGGATACATAAGGACTCCCAAGGAGGTACGCTGCTGGCAACCCGCGACGCAGAGGGCGAACAACTCATGCACGCTTTGGATGATGCCAGGTTCAGGTCCTTTTTCCGAGAGGACTAATCGTGGCGTGACTATGGCTTGTGGCGACTGTTCCTGCAGACGCTGGGCGAATAGCCATGCTGCTTGTAGAGTCGTCGACCGTACCGTGGTCGTATACAGATTCTGGGCGCATAGCCTCATGGCTCCCGACCTAAATGACACCACCCGGTTTATGAGGAAGTATCACTTAGGAGGTCTGTCAACGTGGTCGTAGTGCTTAGGGTAGCTACTTCTATTCACTATGACCCATTGATAGACCAGCTTCGGGAGTTTTCTGGTTATGGCCAGGCTATTTGGAGAAACGTCGTGTTGCGTTTTGGAGAGGTCGTTGAACACTATGGGAGTGTTTTGGAGAGGTCGTCAATCGTTAGTAGTCGCACTGTCATGGTCGTCGTGTGTTATCGGCGTTGTTGCGGTGAGGGTAGTTGTAAGTGTCTTTGGAGTGGTTAATCTACGCCAAGAGCGTGTCGCAAAGGTCTTTGTGCCCCGTGGGCGCTTTATGGGGATAGTTGTACGCCGTGGGCATTTCAGAATAGGTTTCGTTAGATGAGATACAATGCAGATAAAGCACCTTTATTCATTGTTTGGAGGTAGAACAATACAAACTTTATTGAATTAGGAATATATTAGGGCGTCTTGCATTGCCCGGAGCTATCGACCTCTATGCTCATTCTCCGCCGGAGTTGGGAGTGATCGCTGCTTCTTCTGCTTCCTTCTGCTTTTTTGCGGGCGGGCTGTCGCTGCCCTCTAGGCTATACGCGTCCGAGAGACAAGGCTTTTCGACAACGTTTATCGTTTGCTGTTCGCACTCGTATGCAATCTTGAGATTGGTTCAGAGGCTGAGGATGCCTTGCTGTGTCAGGATCTTGAGCACCATGTAGGTGTAGTGCGGAACCGCCATGAGCTTGGCAAGTACTCGAGTTGGCGGAAGGCATCAGCGAATATGATGTTGAGGGCACTGCCGCCGTCGACCAGTACTTTCCTGAAGCGGCATGTGGCGATGGTCGGATCAACGATGATCGGGAAGCAACCAGGGTACCTGAAGTCTGTCCACTCGTCTTCTCCGGAGAAGCTGATGGGCTGTTCTGACCAGTCTAGGTGGCGTGTGTCTTCCGCGCCCTCGCCTGTTGCTGCTACCGAGTAGACATCCTTGCATACCTGGCGACGTCTCCTTTCTGCTTCAACGACCACAGCGCCTCCAAAGATGGAGTACATTGTTGATGGTGGCGGCAACTTCGGTGCTGGTGGTTCTTGATCTCTGCCCTTATCGGGATCGTCCTTCTTTTCCCTCTTGTCTCTTCTTCCTTTCACCGCCTGCTCGAGGAGGTCGCAATTACGCATGGAGTGCTTGGCGTTCTTATGTATGGGGCATGGGCCGTTGAGGATCTTGTCGTAGCTTTCGTCGTAGTTCTTTCTTGGTCTGGCATTTGTATTAGCGACGTAACGATCATCTTGTTTGTAATCGTACTTCTGCGGGTAGCGCTCGGAGTTGCTCGATCCGTAGTCCCGATAATCACCAGGTCTTCCATCGTTGCGGTAGTCTGGTCGGCGATCCCTGTCCCTTCCGCGCTCCTGGGAGCGGGAGTATTGTCGCTTGGTCTCCCTACTTCGGGCGGCGTCGTCTTGGTTGGCGTAAGGATTCGCAATCGTCATGAGCTCTTCTATGGTCGTTGGTATCTTTCGTGCCAGCTTGTTTCTGAGTTCGTCAGTGCATAAACCGTTGGAGGAGACGGTGATGGCCTCTGGGTCGGAGATATCCGTGATGCTTAATCGCTTATCGGAGAAACGCCTGATGTATTCGCGGAGACTCTCGTTGCTCCTCTGGCGGATGTTTTCCAGGTCGTAACGCGTTCCCGACTGGACACACGTGGCTTTGTATGTTTTAATGAAGATTTCTTTGAGTTGTTCCCAGCTATCTATCGTGCCTTTGGGGATCTTCTGGAGCCAATTGTTGGTCGTGGTCGACAGCATCACGGGGAGGTAGTTGGCCATCACATCTTGGTTTCCTCTCGAAGCATATACGGCGATCTCGTAGGTGGAGGCCCATTGCTCTGGGTTTATCTTGCCTTCGTACTTGTCCACCGACGTTACCTTGAAATTCATTGGCCACAGGACAGCGTGTAGGCGAGGGGAAAGAGGTCGCAAATTTCCAACAGGTGGTGGTGTTAGGTCGCGTCATGGATTACCGTCCCGCTGCGGGGATCTGCCTCGGTACTCCCTCGGAGGGCTTCGTCGCGCCGGCTCTAGTGTTCGTCTGCGTGGCGGGTAGCCGCGTTCCTCTCCATCGCATAGCAGAGATCTTCGCCTGTACTCCCTCGGAGGGCTACGACGTACCTGCTCCGGCGTTTGCTCACGCTGAGCGTCGTCGCATGCTTCACCGTCACGTGGCGGGGATCTTTGCCTGTACTCCCGTAGCGGGCTTCTGGGGTGGTTTCTGTTGTGAGACTGATCAGAAAATTTAGACGGGTGGGCCGCCTTATTCACCTGGACCACTGCTGCTTTGAGGTGAGCTCCTATTTTCTCTGTCTCGGGTGTAGGGAGGAGTTTGGACAGCTCGCATGTTGCCACGGCAAGGTTGGCGCTCGGAGTTGGGTATATCGGAACGTCGCCTATCCGGTCGAAGTCATTCTGGAGATTACGTCCTGGCATGCGACCACCATTTCTCTGGTCTCGCTCGTGTTACTCACGTGCAAGTCGTTCGTGTTCGCGGTGCTCCTCGTCTCGTTTCTCTTGCTCGACGCGCTCCCGTTCACGCCGTCGTGTGCACTCGTTGTTGCGCTGTTCCCTCACGATGCAATCGGCCTCCGTTTCATTGTCGCGTGGGACGCTGTCGGCGGAGACTTGAAAAACTATCCCCCCTGAAACCTGGGGGGAACTCTGGGATGTCGCTGGTCGATCCGGATGAACCGGGCGTTTCGGGCCTCGTGGAGGTGACCGAGGCTGAGGAGATCATGCCATCGAGAGATACTGCCTGGTCGGAGTCGTCAGAGACTGGGGAGATGACGACGGCATTCACGATGGGTGCTGGGGGAATCTGGTCGGAGATTAGTCGATGCGTTTGGCGCTGGAAGACAATGGCTTGATTACTGAGCCCATAGGGCATCATTGGGGAGGGGCGAGTGTCCCTAGTCATCGTGACCATTGTCTTCGGCGGAGATCGACGACGGCGTGGTCGACGACCGTGGTGACCTGGGAGTCGGCGTCGCGCCGCCTAAACGAGAAGCTGATGACTCCGGCGTTGGCGCCGATCAGGTCATCAATGTTGACATCCTTGTGCAGGTGGTACTTCGGTATGGTGGGATGACACGGAGATGGTGGTGAACTTACCCCGCGTGGCGTGGATCCGATAGTCCAAGACGTAGATCCAATCTGGATCACGGTACCGGGCGCCGGAAGGACCATCGAATCCGGGAAGGTGATCGCTTGACGAGCCATGAAGTCGATGCACACCCCCCCTACCTAGTGCGCCAACTGTTGACGAAATATGCATCGCAGTCTACCTAGGGGGTACCCTACGGTAGTAGATTGTTAGGCGGAGGTGTGGCGACGACGATTAAGCATAACACAGACAGCGTAGACACGGCGATTTAGACAGGTTCGGGCCGGCAAACCGCCGTAATACCCTACGTCCTGTGTTATGGTGGCTAGATTGATCTCATATATCAGGTTAAAAGATCTGTAGATGATCTGAGAGAGGTTGTCTCGGGTTTTTGAGGGGGGTCCCTGCTCGCCTTATATAGCTGGGGAGCAGGGTTACAATTTCCATATCCTAACAGATTATGATCGGTTCCCTATGGCAAGGGATCCGAGTCTATCTACTAGAATCTTCCTTGGCGAGCAAGTCTTCTTAGGAGTCCTTAGCGAGTACGACGGTCTGGTCGCGTGCCGCAAGGCCTCGTAGGCTGGGCCGTCTCCTGGTCGGCAGGCCCAAGAAGGTCCCTGGGGATATGCCGAGGTTATATCCCCAACAGGTACCCCCTTGGTAGACTGCGACGCATATTTCGTCGACAGTTGGCGCGCCAGGTAGGGGGTGTGTGCATCGACTTCATGGCTCGTCAAGCGGTCACCTTCCCAGATTCAATGGTCCTTCTGGCGCCCGACACCGTGATCCAGATTGGATCTATGTCTTGGACCATCGGATCCGCGCCACGCAGAGTAAGTTCACCACCATCTCCGCGTCACCCCGCCATAACGATGTACCACCTACGCAAGGACGTCAACATCGACGACTTGATCGGAGCCGTCGATCACGCCAACGCCGGAATCATCAGCTGCATCGACCTCGTCCAGGCGGCGCGACGCCGACTCCCAGGTCAGCACAGTCGCCGACCACGCCGCCATCGGTCTCCACCGAAGACAATGGTCACGATGACCAGGGACACTCGCCCCTCCGCAATGATGCCCTATGGGCTCAGTAATCAGGCCGCTGTCTTCCAGCGTCAAACGTATCGACTGATCTTTGAACAGATTCCCCCAGCACCCATCGTGAACACCGTCGTCATCTCCCCGATCTCTGACGACTCCGACCAGGCACTATTCCTCGTTGGCACGGCCTCTTCAGGATCGGTCGACTCCGGGAGGCCTGAAACACCTGATCCCTCCAGATCGACCAGTGACCTCCCAGAGTCCCCCAGGCTTCGGGAGGATGATTCTCCAAGCCTTGGCTAGCAGCACCCCCCGTGATAACGAGACGGAGGCAATTCCCATCTTCTCCAGCGATCCACCGGCTGACGAGCCCAGTAATAATTCGGCAGAAATCCCCCACACCAACGAAGACGGAGCCGCGCGAAGCAGGAAGGGCGGGCGACGCCACTTCTGTTCCCCGGAACGCAGAAGGGACAAGGACCGCCGACCCGACCGCCTCAGCGATGGAAGAGCTGGTTATCGACGAAACTACCGATCCGGCAACTCCGAGCGCCAGTCGCAGAGGCACGATTACAGGCGAAACGACTGCTGCTTTACCAACCCAAGTGCCAGACCAGGAATAGACTATGATGCTAGTTATGAAAGGATCCTTGATGGCCCATGTCTCATACACAGGGACTCTAGGCACTCTATGCGGGAGTGCGATCTCCTTGAGGCGGTGGTAAGGCGAAGAGGCGACAAGAGAGTAAAGAAGGATGACTCCAGCAAGGGCGAAGACCGAGACCCAGCAGCACCAAAATTCAGACCACCTTCAACGACGTACTCCATCTTCGGGGGCAGCATGGTTACTGAAGGAGAAAGGCGACGTCGTCAAGTTCACAAGGACATTTACTCAGTCATCGCCAAAGATGATGATTCGGCCAACGCCCGATACCTAGACTGGTTGGAGCAGACTATTAGCTTCTCAGCGGAAGACGAGTGGACGGATTACAAGTACCCTGGTCGATTCCCACTCATCATCGACCCAACCATTGCCACGTTCCGCTTCAAGAAGGTGCTAGTCGACGGTGGCAGCGCGTTAAACATCATCTTCGCCGACGCATTCCGCCAGCTCGATTACTCAAAGAAGGACCTCCTGCCGGCAAACTTCCCTTTCTAGGGTATAGTCCCAGACAAAGCATCCACACTAGTAGGACAAATTACGCTCTCGGTACAACTCGGCGACCAGAATCACTTCAGAATCGAGAATATCAACTTCATCGTCGCTGACTTCCAAACAGCTTACCATGCAATCCTCGGCCGACCGGCGCTCACAAAGCTTATGGCAGTACCGCATTACACCTATAGGGTGCTCAATATACCAACACAGCAAGGCATCCTCAGCCTCCGCACCGATCTGAAAGTCGCATATGAGTGTGAACAACAAACAATAAACGCCGCCGGGAGGCCCCGTCCCCATGACAAATACAGCTCCAGCGCTACTGATAACCCTACCGCCAAGAGGCCGAAGGAAATGCAAGCGTTAACAACCAACACCGACCTATCTCACAAACACATGTGAAGATCCACGCGGCGGACAATACAAGCAGTTTAGGCACTTGAAGAGGTCCAATAAAGTTTGTACCGGTTATCCCCGATGAATAAATAAAGTGATATGTTCTTCTTTGTACTTTATACATACCCCGACTCCAACAAAACGCCCACGGTGATTCGATGTCTAGGAAGGAACATACGGTGTTCGATGACCTCTCCAAAACACTCTCACGGTGTTTCGACGACCTCTCTAAACGCATCACGGCGTTCTCCAAATAGCCTGGCCATAACCGGAAACCTTCAAATCTGGTCTATCAACTTCATAACGCATAGAATTGGCTACCCTATATGCTATGATCATGTTGATAGGCCTCTCAGATGATGCATCTCTATCAAACGAGACATCACCTGAGTTGAAGGCCATGAGGATATGCGCCCAGAATCTATATACGACCACGATACGGTCGACGACTCTACAAGCAGCATGGCTTTGCGCCCAGCGTCTGTAGGAACGGTCTCCATAGGCCCTAGTCATGCCACGATCAAGCCTCTTGGAAAAGGGTTCTGTCCCTAGCACCACCTTAAGCATGCATGAGCTGTTCACCCTCTGCACCACGGGTTGCTAGCAGCTTACCTCCCCTGGTAATCTTCATGGTACCTACGCGTGAAGTAGCTTTGGGCTCTACGATCTGGGCCACAGGGAACCCGGGGCCGAACGATTCATCGCTACGGCTCACGATTCAGGAGGCACGACAGGGCATACAAGTGAAACAAAAGCTCACCGCCCGGATATTTTACAGCTTTGTAGTTTTCACTTACACGCCCGAATCAAGGTATCCACGATACAAACTACCGCTGCCCAGCAGAGAACAAATCAACATCTTTAGCTACAACTTCCACGATACGATCGGCAGCCACCTCCAGACGATCTGCATCCTCATCTGATGTCCCTGACGCGAACCCGGTCTCCACGCGACCAAGCTTGATCTTTGGATAATGAGATTGCAACATAGCCATGCCATGAGCAGCCACACTCCGCGCCGCCGAAGTCGTAAACAATTGAAGTCTACCCCACAGGCCGCGAACCCCCGCTAACACACTCTCCATGGTCACCCGGCCAGCGGGTTCAGGAATGAGCTCCCGACCACCAACACACCTCACCACAGGGGCGATCTCCCGCGCTAGCGACCAGAAGTTGTCGTAATAGGAATCCACTTTCGCCTGCAGGTCTGCAAATTAAAGATGAACGTTGTCCCAGTGAACTGTGGAAGTAGAAAAAACGAAGTAAGGAAGACATTCAAAAGTAACAACATGCAGTAAAATGCTACCTTTGTGCATCTCCCGCACCTTGTACATCTCTCGCTTGGCAGCATCAACCTTCTCCTCCGCGAGGCGTTTTGCTTTTTGATCATCAAGCAGTTCTACACGACAAGCGAGAAACATTATCACAAAGACAAGACACCAATATTTAAAGCCACGAAGAATGAAGACTTACGAATGCAAAGTTCGTCAACGTGCGATTGAAGCTCGCTGGTCTCCCGCTCTCCGTCTTGGACTGTGGTTCTTAATGCTTCCGAGCACCGGTGCGCCGCGTCCAAACTTTCCTCCAGGCCTGCAAACTGACCCTCGACACGAGCAACGTCACCACGAAGACACTCATTCTCAAAGGACAGCTTCGCAAGCATGTCGGCCATCATCTTACGCTCCCTCCAGGACTCAAACAATCCCTGCGATGACACAACAACAAGCTAAATATAAAAAGCGCAGAGACACTGCACAACTAAGCCAAGAGTCCGAAGCTACCTTGAATCGTCCGAGCAGATCGCTAGCATCGCTAAGGAGGGCAGCCGCTTCCTCCTCAACCTCATCATCCTCGACAACAACAAAGTCATCACCATCATGACGAAAAGTACGAAATGGCTTCACCTTCGATTCATTTTTGGCACGAGGAATCTCCTCCACTACCTTCGGCTCCTCATGCACCACCGCCAACCTCTTCCTCATCCCGAGCCTTGGATCCGGTGCCAAAAATGATGACGACTTCGGCATAACACCACAAGATGGCTCTGCATCTTGAGCCCCAGAGCCATCGGCACCATCACCAAACACAGCCCCCTCACTCGAAGCAGGATTCTCCTCACAAGTTGGGGGATCAGCTGGTGCAGGGGCACAACCTCTCTTTGAGCCGCCACACGCTCCCCCAGCGACATCCGACCCATTGTCACGAGACTCCACCGGATCCTCGGAATTCGGCACTCTATCAAAAGTAGCATTATAAGCCAATTGACAAAAGCAACCAAGACTCAGACAAAAATGAAGCACTCAAAGATATGATTTCCGATGACCCCTCATGAATCGCCGACCCGGAACCTCCTCCGCGAAGCCTGATGAAGCTCCCGTAGGCGGACGCTCCAACGATGCAGCAGGATGCTCCACTCCAAGGAAATCAAAGGCAGCCACCTTGGCACCCGAGCGCGAACACCCCTCTCAGCCCAAGCTCGTGATCGGCACATCACCCCCACCCGATCCCTCGTCAGATAAATCAGACATCGAGAAATTCAGATGGGCGGCCCCTCGTTGATAACAAACTCACCCCCAGTCTTCACTGACGACTTCATCTTTTTACGGGGCAAATCAGCCAGGCGCTTTCCGACTCGATCGCCATGTACTCAGCGTTTCTTATCCAAGGGCCTATGCGCCACACCCTCGTCGGAAGACTCGCGACCACCTCCACCAAGTATATCTTCCACAGTCCTTGACTGGTCCACACCGAGGGGCCACTCCACCGACGGAACTCGGGAAACAAAGACTGCACGATCCTGACCAAGAAGATTTGAGTAAAACCACCAAAAAACCCAAAAGTTAGATGGCCGCTACAAAGGCAAAATCGAAACTCACCGACGGCGGAGGCAGCCCAGCACAAAACGCATCCCGTGATTTCTTCAGATAGGGCAAGGAAAGATCAAAAATTACAGCAGCACGATCAAATCCTTCTTCTTGCTCCAACCTTTGGGGTGCTTCGCGGGTACGGTCACTACGACCAGTATAAAGAAAGGCAGGATGAACCCTCTTCTTACAAGCCTGACAGCGTCTCATCACAAAATTCCAACCAACCGAAACACCATCAACCGACGACCGGTCAATCAACATTAGTAGATCCTTTACCTTTTCCATCGCCGCGTTCAAAGGAGTCGCCGACCAGCTAGGTTGCGACACTGGGATATCTGCCGGATCGCCACACGCACGCGGCTCCTCCTGGGGGACATATGTAACACCCAAAATTTGCAAGTTTTGAAATAGTATGAAATTGATTTAATTATGCTTCTTTTGTATTTGCATTCAATATAATTAAGATATATATAGTTTTGGTGAAATTAAAACTTATCATATAGTAACATGTGGTGCATTGCATGCTGGTGCATTCTATTTTGGTTTGAGTGGTTATGAAAAATACCCAAAACTGAGTTTGAAAATGTGTTTGAAAATTCTATTGAGAAAACAAATTCTGGAATTTGGAAAAGTCTTTTCTTTTTCTCTCTCATTCTCTTTTGCATTTTGGCCCGAGGCCTTCCCCCTCCCTCTCCTTTTCTCCAGGCCTAGCTGAAGCCGGCCTCCCTTCCTCCCCCTCTTGGGCCGTCGGCCAGAGGCCCATCGCGGATGAGCCCGCGTTCCTCCTTCCTACCACTGACCACCCTGGCCCGCGTGGCAGTCTCCTCTCCCCTTCCTTCCTTTTCCTCCTGGTGCCACTGACGCCGGGTCCCACGTGTCATCC
>CM039124.1:37033975-37214599 GCA_022036555.1 Microstegium vimineum | reverse complement strand
CATGTTGTCCTTGACCCTGCAATGATATGTGGCCACCACTCTCAAGTTTCTATGTCGACACTAATCCATGGACATCATTGTTGGGTTATCCTTGCTAGTGTCCCATGACCCATCGCTAGAAAAATTATTTTAATCTTTGTTTCTTGTGTGAAAAATGTTATAAATTAATGTTAGCCATGTTCCATAAAAGATAGAAAAAATGAGGTATGCTCCATGTGATATGGCTATCTATGAAATATATGAATGCATGTTAAATGTTCTTGTGGCATACATTGCATCATTCAACTGACTACTATCGTTGGATGACCTATCTAGAGTAGATGAGTCTTCAACCGTCATATTCAACCACCTTATGAAGCGACCTTATAAATAGACACACAACAAAGCTCAACTTCGATGAAGCCTATAGTGGAGAATATTATGGCCATATGTCCTCATCAAGGAGCCCTTGTTCTGGAAAATAGCTTTGTTGGGGGAATCCTCTCAACATCTCTAGCAGAAGATATACTACACATCGAAGGCATCAGAAGAATGCTTGTATCAAGATAAGGCCATGGCGAATATAGGTCTCATTGAATTGTTGCTCAGGCTACCTAGATGGTTCTTGGGTATCTAGAGTTTTAGGCGGATACTATATTGTTCTCGATCCACATAAATTTTATTTTAATCTTTGTTTCTCATAAAATATGGTTTCATGTTATCTGTTATCACTATACAACAACCCATCTTTAGCATCATCTGGTGTGTCATTATAAGCCGTTCAAGGGAGATATGGTCGGTAGTTATAAATCTATAATGAACCTTGTATCTGTTGTCGTTGATACTGGCATCGTTATAAATCTTTTAACGATAGACTTTGAACAGCCGACCAACTGATGTTACGTGATAGATATAGCGACTGACTATCCGACATCTATTATAAACTTATAATGGCACACTGTCTGATGATATATATTTATAGCGACCAACAATAATCTAACATTAGACATACAAAAAATTAACATATAATATCATTTGTTTATACTGTAACATGTGGAACATTCAAACAATACAAACTCATCGAACACATAAACCGGATCAAAACTCATAATTTATTAAAGTTATCATTATCTACCATGTCATTTTACATACAATTCATGACAAACAAAGATGTTTGGTTGCATAACCCATATTGATTGCTTGCACTCACTACTACATATTTGCAAATCAGTGCCGGCCCATCACTGCCGGGTCTGGCAAAACCGGCAGTGACGAATCTTCACTGCCGGTTCCAGCCACGAACCGACAGTGAAGGTCCTCGTCATTGTCGGTTCGTAATTTGAAAAATCAGTGAAGTAAATTGATTGTTTGAGCCACTAAATGAATTCAAATGAAAAAGTTGTGAACTACAAAGTTTCATAACTTGTCGATATCTACAACTTTCATGTAACAAGTTTTTTCATCCGAGGTCATTTACAAAAATTTGAATTTCAAATTTGACACATTCGAATGTATTTTTCGGTCACTAAATGATTTCAAATGAAAGAGTTGTGAACTACAAAGTTTCATAACTTTTCGAGATATATGTGTAGGAAAATTATGATGGCACGTTGTGTACCTATGTTTGTGTGTCTCTTCTCTATATATTTCTAATACGCATGCAACATTCATTTAAATTATAAATAGTAAACATTTGTTTGAAACCACATATTACGTTTTTGTGATTGTATAGATACTCACAACGCACACCTCTATGAATGCTCGCATGCAAAATGTATCCCTATATATGAGCATTTTTGAAGATTGGACTAGTAAAATGTATCCCTATATATGAGCATTTTCGAAGACTAGACTGGTAAATTCTCGAGATTGACATAGCCACCAGAGAAGCCTGGTTGCCGACAGAAACATCGCCTACCATAGCAGAACGGCTCAGTTTAACTTAATCCCAAACGCACTTGTTCAGCCATTTGACACAAGTGCCCAAAGGACCGAGTCGAACCCGGTAGGCTGTCGAGCCCACAAGAGGAATGACCTCGAAACAATCCACGTTTCACCAAGAATCACAAATGCCTAGACAAAAACATCAAAACCATTTCTTATATTATAAGATTCTACGATTACAATACCACCAGAATTATTAAAAAAACAAGTTTCAATAAAGCAAGGTTACCCGCGGTCACTGCAAGCGGCCGGCCGGCCAGCCTTCGTCGTTCCATTCTCTGTATCAGTATTCACTCGATCTGCTCACATTGTTTTACATGCATGAAGCGTATATCTAGTGTAATGTAAAATTAAACTCGCCTGACGGCCGGGATATTGTACACACGTAGCCACGTGGACACAGCTGGTAAGAACCACATGCATACATGCACTGCACGTACGGTAAACATGTCGGGCGAGTAGCATCGTCGTCTGCACTCTGCACTAGATTGCAAAACCGGCGCCTGCCTCGGTGGACCGGGCAGTCACACAGCCGGCCGGCCTAACGCTCGATCGGTCGTGCGCCTACTACGTCGCTGATTTGCTACCAGTCCCAGGCGCCATTATCTAACGATTCAGTCTCGTACATGGGCCCCCGGTGCGCGATCAGCTCCAACGTCTTGTCAGGGGTACATCTTCCGTTCTTGTCTCACACGCGGGCTATACACATGTTGGTTCATCGTTTACCTAGTCAAAGTTTTTCGCTCTCATGCTAGCTAATCACGTGAGAAGGGCCTACGATCGACTAGGCCTTTGAATTGGGCCTCCACTTGACCTGAAGAAAAATACGTTGTGCCGTCAAAGTTGGCGCCCTTTTTTAAGGAGGAAGTTAGTTATAACTTTTGGCTGGACCTACTACTAATCATGGGCACAATACATGCATCTGATCTGTTCATAGAAACTACTACTAGCAAATATGTCCTGGTATTATAATAGGAAAAAAAATAATTGTGCGCCCATAAACTAATAGCATAAATCTCACAGTTATTAATTATACATTTATTTATAACCCACATCAGCAATTATCTGCTTTGAATTTGTGACAAACTTGGCTCTTTGTTTTAAATAAAAAAAATGGGATATATAGGTTGCATGATAAAATGGCGACGGCTGAATGAAAGCAGCAGAGTTCGGAAATGATATAGCAGCAGAACTTGGTGAGAGGTCTAGAAAATCGGTGAGGATTTAGATGCCCAAATATTCTACAACTTTGTCAGGATATTTTAAAAAGATGATTTCTACTCCATCCGTCTCAAATTATAAGACGTTCCAAGAATCTTGGAGAGTCAAAGCATCTCAAGTTTGACCAATAATTATAGAGAAAACTATAAACATTTATGATATTAAATAGACATGTTATGAAAATATAATTGATAACGAATCTAATAATACTTAGTTGACATCATAAATGTTATTATATTGGCATATAACTTTGGTCAAAGTTGAGATAGTTTGACTCTCCAAGATTCTTGGAACGTCTTATAATTTAGGACGGAGGGAGTATATAGGGACCTAGGAAAATCGTCACTGAAATTCAAAAGGAATTGTCCTTATGTTGTTATTGACAAAGTTGTGTAGCTAATGAGATGGTAAAAAAGACTCCTACAATGAAGGAGGTTGTGGGTTTGGATCACATCTTAGAAAAACAGCTATATATATATATATATATATATATATATATATATAATATATATATATATATATATATATAATATATATATAATGCATATTTTTTAGGAAAATTTGTATGGCTTATTACCTGGCCATGGGATCATGTGGTGGCGTGGCTTGGACGTGAAATTCATTTCCTATTTTCTCACACTGTTTTGGGAATTGATTTTATGCGAACAAGAAGCACTAGTGAAGAAGGTCCATTTATAGTGGAGGTTAATTTAATCAAACTTTTAATGAAAACCAATATTTTTCTGCTGATGTTGATTTGACCGTTGGTGTAAAACGGTACTAGTGGAATGCCTAGAAACAGCCAAGCCATCCGCGTAAGAAAAGAGAGATCCTTCTTGTATGTCCTCGAGAGGAGCCTCTAATGACCTTTCCACACCAGTTTGAGGGAATCCAATCCAGGTGGGAACTCCTAGAATGGGGTTAGAACTTATTTAGTAAAAAGGCTCTAATTCCATTGCCCTAACTTTCATACCGGCGGTCAATACCACTAGCGAAAATTAATTTTATTAGTCAATTAAATTGTTGTTTGTATACTAATAGTTGTGAGATGGGAGAGAAAGAACAACGGAGTCGAAGAGACGTGGAGATAGACGGGCTTGTTTGAGACTGCTCTGTTCTATATATTTCATCACCTCTACTCCATATTTTTCAGCTATATAGATACAACTTCACAGACTTTGTTCTAATAAAAAGACAAGGTACGAGAGCACCAAATGTAGGTTTATATAAAGCTACTCCATGATAAAATTTATGGAACAAAGAGTTTGTGGAACGTTCCGAACAGCTTACAAAGTTTTACTCCAATCCGGTATCCTTAGGCATGAAAATGTTCTAGCCGATACTCTGTCCGGACAGATAATGAGATAAAGATGTCGTTCCGGATGGAGGGGGCAATGAAGTAACTTGATGATTTTGGATGAAATCACATCTTTATTCCACCTTGAAAAAGTAGAATCTAAGCACCAATTACATAGAGTTTAACCGAACGGGAAGCGGACAGCAAATGTTCCCAACTGGACTGTTAACTGACCAACTACCAAAACCCCAAGCCATGTTGGACATTTTCATTTCTCGCGGCTATATAAGGACATGCCTGCCTACAGCACAGAATCACAAAAGCATATAGCATCTCTCCACTCTCCAGTGTGGTTAGCAGCAGCACTGAGAAAGATACGATCGAGCAGCTAAACAGACCACACACCCAAATCGATCAAACAGCGCGAGCATGGCTAGCACAACGACCGTAGCTCGTCTGTCCAACGTGCTCCTGGCGCTCGCGGCCATCCTTCCCGTAGCTCTTGCCACCTTCCCCCACCGCGCGCTCCTCCAGTCCTGCCAGCCCAACGGCTCCATTCGCGGCAAGTCCGGCACCTGCAACACTAATAACGATTCCGAGTGCTGCGAGGACGGGAAGCGCTACACGACGTTCGCGTGCTCCGCTCCGGGACGGCCCGCACCCGCGCCACGCTGACGCTCAACAGCTTCGCGCGCGGCAAGGACGGCGGCGGCGCGTCCAGCTGCACCGGCACCTTCTTCGACGACGACGTGAAGGTGGTGGCGCTGTCCACGGGGTGGTTCAACAAGAGGAAGCGGTGCCAGAACAACATCGTGATCACGGCGAGCAACGGCAGTCAGTGACGGCCATGGTCGTAGACGAGTGCGACTCTCTCCACGGCTGCGACGACGAGCACAACTTCGAGCCCCCGTGCGCCAGCAACATCGTAGATGGGTCCCCGGCGGTGTGGAAGGCGCTCGGGCTCAACACCGACGATGGGTTGGTGCCCATCACCTGGTCCGACGCGTGACGAGGTCGAATCTGCGCGCAGCAAATAAAACACGGTGGACACTCGCTCTGGCCGGTCGCCTACTTTATCTATATAGTTTTTTTTTTAAAGAACTTTATCTATATAGTACTGTAACACAATTGTCATTGTCATCGTCATCGGTAGTACTCCGTACGTCTGCGTACGACGTTCTATATATAGGAACAATAAGCTTATCCATACATATGCGTCGCTTTTAGTTTGTCGACCTGTTAGGAAATGTCAAGTGTGCAAGTGTAATGTCTTGTTTTATATCTTTTAAATAATGCAAAATGTTGTGGTTCCCCGAGAACATGGAATAAGTGTATTGTTTTGTTTTCTTATGTTTTGTAGACAAAACGAATATTATGGGCTAGAAACTTGTGCTATTTCGAATGTTTTTTTTTCACAACAAAAGCTTGTGCGCTATTTTGATTTTTTTTCCACATCGAGAACTTTTTATATTTTAACACCTTTTAAAACCTTTTTAAATTTAACACTAAAAATATATTTTTAAAAACAATACTTATGGTCACGTCTAGCTGCATGTCGTGGCAAAATCACTCTCTGCTACACCATGTATGACGGCACGGCTCAGTTGGTCAGTGTTTTGCTAACCAGTTAACATTGCAGGCTCTGCCCTGCCGCGCCACCCGGCTAGCTGAGGAAGGACATACATCCACGTGCTAGCCTCTCTTTCTTCTCATTCTCTCAATCCGTTTCTTCTCTCTCCCTCGGTCCATTTTTTCCTCCTCTTGATCAGATCCCCCTCCTCCACCACCCCTTCCTCCATTCTCTATCCAGATCGGCCCCGGAGATGCCACTAGTACAGAACCAGGTTTTAGCCCTGGTCTGTAAGGGCCTTTATCCCCGATGTCTGAACCAGGGCTAAGGATTCGGGACTAAATATCCCCCCTTTAGCCTCGGTTCGCAGGTCCGGGGCTAAAGCTCGACCTTTAGCCCCGGTTGGTACCAACCGGGGCTAACCGGTGCGTCAGGTGGTGCAGGCGGGCCACTCGTGGCAACACCCTTTAGCCTCGGTTGGCAACCGGGGCTAAAGACCCTTTTTTATTTTGGTATTTCTTATTTTGGTTTTCCAATTAGATTAGGTATTCAAATGTGTGTATTCTTCGCTTCTAATACATGTATTCGCTGCTAATACATGTATTCACGCACTTATAAGTTAGTTTCAAACATTAAACACAATTCAGAATATTACCGAAATTCATAGAAATGTCAATTTTATTGTACAATACAATAGTTCAACGATTTAGTACTACCAATTCGGAGAAGTGTAAGTCACCTATCTTGTAACCAATAATCTCATCGATGAACAACAACGTATTAAATAGTGCACTCTCAGTAGCTTCACACTTACGAACATATGTGTACTAACAACGTTTAACGGTGGTCGAGTAGTTGGAGGGTCTCCCTTTTTAGTCGCAACCAACTTTGCTTGAAATCATGCAGTAGTTAGTGTTGGCTCTTCATCAGTATATTGTCAGTCATAACCCAATGCATCCATTACTTGGTTCACAATGGCTTCAAAACTACACCCTGCGTAGGTCATGTCATACTCCTCTACCTATAAGTATAGAGTTAATTATGAGAGCAATATTGACAACATATAACAACAAATCTAGGTATAAGTTATGAGTCTTAAACTTACCTTTGGCAAGTTCTGAGTCATTCGTGCACATAAACCCCGAATATCAGGATACATATTGCGATTAATAGCTTCAATCTTCACTGAAGACAGAGTAGGAAGTGTGATCCCATTTCTTGAGAGCGTGACAGCACAAGCATAAACGACATACTTAATAGCAACACCCCGTTGGCTTGTCTGTATTTCCACCTCTGAGATTTGTAACACATTGCGCCCGCCAACATCACCGCGGCCACGACCACGACCACGACCATGACCATGACCCATCCTAACGGCAATTGAAAATGAAATACAACATTGGAGTTCTGGACCATTGTTTACATGATTAATCTAAACATCCACATTGTCAACCCCAAAATAGACGAGTGTTGATTTAAGCCAAACAACTGGATTAATCATCTACATTATATATAAGACATGTTAATTAACTTCGATGATCTAGTCATACATATGAAACATATATTGATTATTAACTTACTATGTTCGGATAATTCCACGGTACTACCGGAAATACCGGATCGAAACTCATCCAATTACAATAACCATTCCAACCAATTTCTTCCGGTGGTGGGAGATTATGACGTCCAGGCATCTATATATTAAATCACATATACTCAGATTATATTTTATATATATCTCAGTATCCATCTATCTCTTTATCTATATAGCAATAATGGAAGATACATATATATATATATATATATCAATTTACTAAAACTAAATCAATCAATTTCCTAAAACTAAATTATATTACTAACATCAATCAATTTCATAAAACTAGAATATATTATCAACATAAATAAATTTCCTAAATCAATTTAATAAAACTAGAATATATTACTTCTACCTTCTTTCTCCTTCTTCTTTCTCCTTTACACACCTTTAGCCCTACAAAATCATTTAGACAAATGTTAGATTAATTTGTGAAAAAAACAACATAAATATAGTTGAGTCAATTTCTATATTTCTTTTGTAAACACCTTTTCTCCTCTCCTTCTTCCCCCTCCTTTTTTCCTTTCCTTTTTCCTCTTCTTTCTCTTCTATTCTTCTTCTTTTTTTCTTCTTCTCTCTCCTTTTCTTCTCTCTCCTTTTCTTCTCTGATCTCTCGATCTCTCTCCGGTGGCTGCTGATTGACCGGCCCGGCCTTGCTCTCTCGCACGGCGGGCCCGCGAGGTGGAGGCGCAGCGGCGGCGGAGAGGTAGACGGCGGCGGTGCACGCGGCAGCGGCGGCTTGCGCGGTGGCGGTGCAGTAGTGTGTGTGGCGGCGGCGGCTCTCGGACGGCGAGCTCCTCCGACGGCGTGGCTCGGATGGCGGCGGTCTCCTCCAACGGCGCTCGGACGGCGGCAGGCTCGTCCGACGGCGTGGCGGCGGTTGTGCTGCGTCGAGGAAGAAGGCCGGCCGCGCGCAAGATCTAAGACAGAGGGGAGGAGGAAGACAGGAGATCGGCCGCGACTTATATAGGAAGGCCACCTTTAGCCCCGATTGGTATTACCAACTGGGGCTAAAGGCCTGTTTAGGCGCCAAACGAAATTTCCAGGGGGCTAAAGGCCTGTTTAGGCACCAAACGAAATTTCCTTTTCTAGGGGGCTAATGAAGATCTACATGCCACCAATTTTTTTAAAAAATAACCATTAAATTTCCTTTTGTTTTATTATACACTAGAAAAATATATAACATAAAATCTTTTACTTTTTTTATAATATCAAATATAAATGTAACTAACCATTATAATTTAGTTAATGCAAAAGTATATTGTTCAATTAAAAAATAAAATACTTGCTTACAAAGGTTAAACTATTTGTGTTTCACCATTCATTGTCCAATTATGCGACCTTTAAGTGTACCCTTAAATAGAAAATTGTTAATGAGACACTAAATGACCCTATATATATGAAAACCTTTTGAATACAAAGGTTTTATAACTCATCAAGATCATTCATTTTAGAACTAAACTTTTTCACTGACAAACTTATTTGACCATCATCTTCAGAGAGTGTGTCCTCTGCCCCTGCCCCTGCCTCTTCTTCTTCTGTTTCCACCATTGCAGTATCATTGAAGTCACCATATTGAGCAATAATGTCGTCAGGGTCCAATTGCTCTTCTTCGTCTTCCATCATAATTCCGGTTTCTCCATGCTTGGTCTAACAAATATAGTGTGACATGAAACCTGACTTCAATATAGTTCGAGATGGAACACCATCATGTGTCATTTCCGAGTCATACAAATACTAATGTATGCTCTATGAAAGCCTCGACATAGCAATCTTCCCAAGCCCTTTCACCTTGCCTTTGCCATTGTCACCAAATGTGATACTATCAAATCCTTGAGTGTTATCTTGGTTGATTGAGTTGAACATCCTTCCATCGCTTTTCAACTCTCATGGAGTATACATCTTGTTTGGCCTTCTTGTTCTTGCATGCTTGCTTGCAACCAAGTTGCCTTGTTCAAAATATTCAAACAATGTCAAGTGAATGAAACTTAAAATGGCAAAAAAAGAGAAAATCATAAAGAAAAATCACATCTAGAACAAGAAACAATATATGTTGCCGCTAAAACATGAGAGGTTGAAGATAGTAACCTTTCAATGAGTCGATGGAGGCGTAGTGATCAAATGAAGCAATGACCGAAGAGGAGATGAAGAACACACCAAGAACAAGAGCAAGAAATTAAACAGAGAGGAAGAAATGAGCTCTCGGGCTCAGGCAGGGGGAGGAAGAGAGTTCAATATAGGGGGGAACCTTTAGTCCCGGTCCATAGAACCAGCCGGGACTAAAGGCCCAAAATTAGCCCCGGTTTGTGCCTTAAACTGGGGTTAAAGGTTTAACCCCGGTTGGTAATACCAACCGGGGCTAAAGGTGGACCTTTAGCCCTGGACCTTTAGCCCCGGTTGGTAACACCAACCAGGGCTAAAAGTCCCCCCTGACAATGTCTGACCAGTGTGCTGTTGGGATGGGACTTTTAATCCCGGTTGGTGTTACCAATCGGGACTAAAGGTCCCTTTAGCTCCGGGCACAATTTCCACCGGGGCTAAAGCCGATTTTGGAAATCGTCGAAAGGTGTGTTCTGTAGTAGTGTGCCAAGACATGGTAACACTACTAGAGAACATGCCTTTGGTCGATGTCCAAATTGAGCTTTAGTCCCGAAATTTTTTGTGTCCGGGACTAATAGATTTTAGTCCCAGTTGGTAACATCAACCGGGACTAAAGGTCTAGAACATTTAGTCCCGGTTGGTAATACCAACCCGGACTAAAGGTAGACCTTTTAGTCCCGGTTGGTGTTCCACCTGGGACTAAAGATCCCTTGAGTCCCGGTTGTTGTTTCCAACCGGGACTAAAGGTCCCTCGATATATGGTCCAAAAGTTAAGGATTCTATTTATCATCAGATATACTGTGTAGCTTGGGTGGTAAGCCACGCGTGAGGCTGTGTTCGAATCTTGTGGGACGCAATTGGGATGAGAGGCATTATTTTTTTCACGAGAGGACCTTTAGTCCAGGTTGTGCGAACCGGGACTAAAGGATAACACATTTAGTCCCGGAAACATAGTCCCGGTTGGGAAAACCGGGACTAAAGGCCGTTCCCAACCGGGACCAAAGGCCCTCTCTGTAGTAGTGTAAATCATCCAAACCAAGGTATACCCTATGATTAATTTGTAAAGTTTATTGTTCTCAGTTCCTAGAATTGATTTGTTCTATATTTGGAATAGGATGTTGATAGGAAATGCATACACCCATTTGCTGCTTCCTAGTGGTATTATAGTGCTGATGTGCTACTGCGGTGATGAGTGCAAGGTAGCGGTTTTTGAAGAGGCAACATACAAGGAGAGGTACAAGATGTGTGTAAATTACGCATTTTAGCTGACACCTCGTTAGATCTGCATTGGGTTGATAATGAGAAACTAATATTGTGAAATACTTTTTATGTGTCATATCAAATCATGTATGCTCTGTTAGGTTGCATGTGTAACAATTGCATGTTTTATAGACCCCTCTACCGATTTATGATTTTGAGCATGGGACACTACTAAAAAAACGGTTTGTAAGAGACAACCCCATTTTATTGTAGGGATGGCTGGTGATTAAACCGCCCCTACAGTCGGCTGCTAGGGGGTTCAAGTTCACCAACAAACCAGCTACCCTTACAAATGCCTCGATAAGGGCGGCTGGTGTTACTAGCCGCCCCTACAAATGAACTGATTTGTAGGGCGGCTAGTAACACCAACCGCCCTTACTGAGGCATTTGTAAGGGCGGTTGGATCACCAGGGCGGCAGTAACACCAGCCGCCTTTACTGAGGCATTTGTAAGGGCGGCTGTTGTAAGGGCGGTTGGATCACCAGCCGCCCTTACAAATGATGGTTGTATAAGCTACAACAGCCAACTTCTTCTTCCTCGAGCCACTCACTCAAACTCGATAAAAAAAGTTGTGAGCCCTTGGGCTCCTCCCAAAAAATTGCTCTACTAAGGAGGGGAGGTTTTTTTTCTCAGTTCCTTTGGTGGGAGCTTATAGAAGGTAATGAAAGGATCAAGATGCCCAAGAGGAGGGGGGTAAATTGGGCTTCTTTTAAATTTCTAAAGCAATATTAAAACCTAACAATGCCAATCACCCCCTAGTGCCTACCGCAAAGTGTGTCCTAACTAGAAAGCAATAGCAAGCCAAGGAATTGAAAGACAACCTAAGCAATTCTAGTAGGAACTGAAAGAACAAGGTGGAAAGACAATGAGGAAATGTAAAGAGCTAGGGAAAGAGAAATCTTGACACACGATGTTTTCCTAAGGTATCGAGGAGTCGACACTCCCCCTAGTCCTCGTTGGAGCACCTCACAAGGTATAGCTCCTGCTCAATCCCGCACAAGGGATGAGTGCTCTCTACGGGCTGATTCTTCACCACTCCGGCTCGGTGAATCGCCCACAACCGATCACAAGAACTTGGAGAAGGGCCGCCAACAATCTTCCGGCGATCACCTTCCTCCAATCACCACCAAACCGTCTAGGTGCTGTCGAACACCAAGAGTAACAAGCACAAGACCTTCACTTGACCCTCTCAAGGCTAGGATGGTGGATGGATGCACAAATGTCACTCCTAAGCAATCTAGGGAGGAAGAACAAGCTTAGGATTCTCAAATATCTTCCTCACTAGGCATTTGGCTCTCAAAGAACTCTCTCTAGGTTCCTTCAGCTGAAAACAATGGCCAAGAGAGCTCACTTGGATGAAATGGGCAACTATAAATAGTCCTCACCTCCAAAACTAGTCATTTCTTGCTTTTTCCCTTTTCTACGAAGGCATCAGACTAGTCCGGAGACCATACCACCGGACCATAGCACCTAGTCTGGAGCCTTCCTTTAGTTCAAACTCCACCTGAAACTGAGACATCCGGACTACTCTCCATAGTCCGGAGCCCTGGTCCGACGCTCTGGTCCGGACTCAGGGTGCTCACTGAGTTGAAAGAAATTCTCAAACATGAACCTCCGGTCGACTTGCCTTGGTCTGACGCTCTGGTCCGAACACAGGGAGCTCACTTAGTTGAAACTTCACTCTGCCTCGAAGCGTCGGACTAGCCGTCGGCCACACCGTCGGACTAGTCCGGAGCCTTCACTTTGGCTCGCCCCTCTGACAAGGGCCACCAGACCATTCCTCTATGGCCCGGAGCACCTCCGGACAGGTTGTTCGGAGCTCTTTCCTCAGAGCTTCTGCCTAAGGCAGGACCGTCGGACTACCTTCCATGGTCCGACGCCTCCTAGGCAAACTAGTCCGGAGCTCTTTTCTCTCTCTTCTTCACCTCTTTTCACTAAGTCTCTTAAAGGGTTTTTTCTCCTACCATCTCAAAGGCTATTTGTAGGGTCTCTAGGATAGGTTGTGACAAATGTGCATACACCAACATTCCCAAACTCTCCTAGGTCAAGCTACTAATCTCATACCCTCTTTATAGTACGGTCAAAGGAAAACAAAGTCCTAGTCTATACTTAGTGCCGTTCTCAACCTGATGGCACTAAGAACTAGCCCTAGTCTTCAACTTGTATCACCATCCTTTGAAACCGAAACGATTTCCATCTTGGGGGCATGAATAACCATTAAGCCCATTCATCTAGCATCACTAATGACTTAACTCTAATGACTTTGCCTCTGCAAAACACACATTAGTCATAGTGACCTAGCATTGTCGTTAATTGCCTAAACACAAGGGACCATGATTCTTCAGGCCAGAAAATGCTATTCCAACCCTTGAATTGAAGTTTTCATGGTTGGTTATTGAGTAAATTAGAGTTGTGTTTTCTCTCTCTTCCATGGTGCTTGAGCTTTGTGTGGAGCAAATTAGAGCTTACTTTTGAAGCTATTAGTGTAGATTAATTAGTTAGAGAAATGAGCTCACAATCTTTATTAGTTGCTCTTACACGATTTTTTTGAAGATTACACCCTAGTTTCATGTATGGAGAAGCTAGCTTGGTCTATTTCTAGATCTAGGGTTTGTTTTTTATTTTGTAATTTATGTTTTATGAAATTGGAATGAGTTTGGCATAAAAGGTAGTGGGTAAAATAATAATGATTTGTAATTGTTCTCTTTGAAATCATATAATGTTTAGCATTTAATATATATATTCTCTTTATAAATATTTATGTATTAGTAGGCAATTAATTAATTATACTCTACCATGGTTTGTTAGTGAGTAAATTAGTGCTTTGCTTTCTCTCTCTTCCATGGTGCTTGAGCTTTGTATATAGAGCTAATTAGACCCTAGTTTTTGTGTGTGTTTCATGTAGATATATTTCTAGATCTAGGATATCTTTTCCATTTTGTAATTTATATTTCATGAAATTGGAATGGAGTATATAGAAAATTACTTTCAAGTAGTTATTTATTAATATGATTTGTTTCATATATTTTCTTTTATTGTTTTGTTTTCAAAGATGTATTACAGGAATAGTTGGATGTATGGTTGGTCAAGGGTCGATGAAGGTTTCCATTAAGAGGTGGACAAATTTATTGAAGTCGCATAGAAGCATTCATCAATGTTGACATATAACAAGGATACAATTAGTTTTTTGTGTAAAGATTGCAAGAACCTTATGGAATTTGTAGATTTGGGTACCATCAAATCACATCTGATTATGCGAGGGTTTGTTCCGGACTACACCGTGTGGATTCATCATGGTGAAACAATCTTGTTGATGATGACAACATTGATCAAGAAGAAGATGCCAAAACCCTGAGGTATTTGAACCAATACACAAACGAGCTTGATGAAGAAATGGTGGGCTATGTCTATGGAAATGAACAAGGTGGTCACTTTGGCAATGAAAAAGGTGCTGATGATGCTGGTGGTGCCGCCGCTGATGACAGAGCACGTGAGGAGGATGAAGATGATGGTGACTATTTGGAGGATATGATTCACGTCATTGGACCAGAAATTTTACTTCAAAAGAAAGGTCTAGATAATCTAGAGAGAGTGAAAATGATGTGGAAGGAGACTGTGTATGGTGTTGACAAGGGTTTTTAGACACACTGGACACTGGTCCATTTTGTGCTTGAGCTACTCATCCTGAAGGCTAAGTACGGTTGGTCTGACTATAGTTTCAATGATTTGTTGCGTCTCCTATCATGGGTGCTGCCACAACCAAACTTAGTTTCTGCCAACACATACCATGCGAAGAAGGTTATAAGTCCATTGACAATGGGTGTTGAAAAAAATAGATGCATGGCCCAACCATTGTATCCTTTTTCATGGTGACACGTTAAAAAATCTAGACAAATGTCCTCGGTTTGGGGCCAGCCGGTACAAGGACAATGACCTTTATAGTGGTGGAGAAGACTCCACTGGGAACAAGAGGAATAATAAGGGTGCGAAAAAGGAGGTACAAAAATCTCAACCCCCAGAGGACACTCCATTAGGCAATGATGCAAAGAAGAGAAAAGTTCCATCCTTGGTAATGTGGTACCTGCCAATGACCGACCACTTCAGATGCATGTTCATGAACCCTAAGGAAGCCGCGCTCATGACCTGGTGGGACAGTGAGCGCAAGTTCGATGATAATGTGATTGCACACCCAACCGATGGTAGTCAGTGGCAAGACTTCGATAAGAACAACAAACTATTTAACAGAGACCCAAGGAATGTGCAGTTCGCCTTGAGCACCGATGGAATGAATCCCTTCAATGAGAGGATGACTGACCACAACACTTGGCCAGTGATCCTGATAATGTACAACATCCCGACGTACTTTTGTCAGAAGAGAAAGTATCTTTTCCTCACTGTTCTTGTTTCTGACCCAAAACAACCAGGCATTGATATAGACGTGTTCATCGAGCCTGTGATGCAAGAATTCGAGAGACTATGGAGGGTTGGGGAGCCGATGTATGATGCGTTCCGATAGGAGGACTTCACATTAAGGGCAATTATATTTGTGACTATCAACGATCACCCATCGTTGTTTGCCATGTTTGGACAGATCAAAGGTAAGATGGGATGCTTGGTCTATTTGGATGATACTAAATTGGTGTACCTACATGGATCCAAGAAGGTTGTTTACGTAAGGAACCGTCACCTTTTAAAGATGGGCCACAAGTATCGCATCAAATTGTACTTAAGATACTATGGCTACATCCCAGAGGATGAACTCCCTCCAAAGAGACGTCATAATGGACAATATGTGTACAGTATGGTGAAAACTATAAAGATCATCTAGGGAAAGAAGAATCCAGATGGAACGATCAGAGATACAAGCATACCTCCTATCGAAGGTGTACCTTTTAAGAAACAATCGGTCTTCTTTTAGTATCTCCCTTATTGGCCACAATTGGCGGTCCCCCATGCCATTGACGCTATGCACGTGTAGAAGAATGTCTTCGAGAGTCTCATTGGTACCTTGATGCACACAACCAGAAAGGATGGTCTAAAAACACGGAGGGACATGGAGCAGCTAAATGTGATGCCAGAGCTTCACCCAATACTTCAAGATAATGGAAAATACACTCTGCTCGCATCGGTGAGGGGGATCAAAGTCCCGACTAGGTTTTCGGCGAACCTGAAGAAGCTAGTGTCAATGAAGGACCTGTCATTTCACTATTGCAAGGCTCACGATTGTCATATGATGCTGACAGTGTACCTACCAATTGTTATCAGGGTTATAAAGCCAGAGTTCCTGAAGATGGTCATCACCCACATGTGCTACTTCTTTTCAAAGATCTCATAGAAGATGTTTTGCAAGGAAGAGCTGAGAGACCTACACGATTTCGTAGGGAAGAGCTAACAAACAATGTTGGGATGAGCATGGTGGTTGGCTATGATTTAGCAGATTATGCACTAGAGACATACAAGGACTTCATATCGATTGTCAATACGTATACATATTTACAACAACCCTATTAACTTTTATATGTTTGTATATATACTTGTAAACTTCGTTTTTTTATACTAACCAGTTGCATGGGCATGCTAAAACCATTCAAATGTGGCATTCAAGCACTATGTCGATTATCATAATGGAAGGCATGATCCAGTAAGGAAAAGCAGGTTGGCTATCAAAACTCTATGTCCGGTACGTGTAACTTACATCGCTTCACTTTATTATGTGGTTTGTCAATAGCTAGCATTACCTAACTTTTCCATATGCGAAACACAGTGTCTCAAGCAGAGGCTTGTGACTCTACATTATGGATATTACATAAGTTGTATCATGAGCAATGTTATCATAAACGCTAAACGGTAAATAGACGGCCACATTCTGTTTAGCCCATTATTCGGAAAAACGGGTGTTTGAACGGGCAAAACGACTTTTAAACAGTCAAAACATACGATTAAACGGAAACAGTGTACCACCATGTAGCGTTTAAATGGTGTCTAAATGGGTACACGACTATGTAGGATAACAATGATGATGAGTAACACTGGTGCATACAGGAGACACTCAGAACTTGTAAGTTTGTCACTTTCTTCGCTTGTAGTACGAAAACTTAGATTGTGTTATGAAATTCTGTACATAAACTTTGTTCTTTTGTAGTGGAAAGAAGAAAGGCCAGCGAAGGAACATATACAAGGATGATGAACTCCTAGAGCTTGTCGGCGACCTTTGTGGCTTCATCGTTGACGAGGTAATTTCTTCTAGATGCCTTTACCATGATCCAAAATCCGACTTAGGTAGCAATCCTATGTACCAACACCTTCATGAGACGCACATGCTATCTCTAGGCCATTGATAACAAAGCCACCACCTGGTTTGGACTTGTCTCTTTATTTGATCTAACTTGTGAATTATGGGTATGTAATGATGGACTTTGTGAATTGGACTTGTGAAACTTTTAAATTATGGACTGTAATGATGGAGTATATTGTGCTTGTGTGTTTGTGGACTGTAATGATGGTATATATATATATATATATATATATATGTGTGTGTGTGTGTGTGTGTGTGTGTGTGTGTGTGTGTGGTGGTCAGATTTGAATTTGAAATGATATATTACATGTTGTGGCCAGATTTGGATTCGAAGTTCAATTTTTTTGTCTAGAAAATCCACAATAGGGGCTGTTGATGATTGAACCGCCCTTACAAATAGTATTTGTAAGGGAAATTAGCCCAACCGCCTCAACAGTTGCTGATTTGTAAAAGCCACCTGAGAGGGGCGACTAGGCCAACCGCCCTTATAGAGGCTTCTCATCCACCCCTACAAATGATTACTGTAGTAGTGGGCCGGATCAACATAAAAAGAAAGACAAGTGGTAATCAGGAAAGCTGAAGGAGTGGGATGTGGAGCGCAGGGAGTTGGTAGAGAAGAGTCACCAAGAGGAGGAGGCAGAAAAGGAGCGCGTAGAAGAGGCTAAAATGAGGCATGCTGCTCAGCGCAGGGAGAAGAAGGAGAAGAAGCTTGAGTGCGTTTGCTGTATGAAAGCAGCAATGGAGGAGAATCCTAATGCTTTGAGGGAGGAAAGTGGCCTGTTGCCCTTAGTAGTTTGCTAGATTTGACACTTATTATATCGAGAGAGAGATGGGCTTGAGACCCACATGAAGTCCATTATGGTGGTAACATGTTCTATATTATCAGACATCCCATGAAGTAGAATGGTGAAACAAGTTTGTGATAGACTATGAGAAAAGACTCTTAAGAAGGTCCATGTTAGATGCATATCTTTCCTATTTTGTAAGGCGGGATGTTTAATTGCTTAATGTAACCCTAGTGGCTTTTTGAAGTAAAGATGTTATCCTATAGAATATTCTAAAAGGAACATACTTATATGAGCTTGACTACTAGTCACAGTCTATGAAATGTGTGTAATCTCTAGACACTCATAAAAGTTCGAGGAGTTTGACTTATATGCTATTTGACAATTAAATGAATCTTAGGCTCATATTAAAGGTTATGTTGCAATATAGTTTAGTTCAAGATGAGATGTTGACTATTGGTTGACACAACTTAAATAGTTGGACTATATATATGTATCAATTGAAAAGTTGAGGGGAGATTGACTGGGTGCCACATGCGCGCATCGATGTCGCCGACGAGTTGAGCCGTGGCGTGCGTGCAAGTGAGCCATGTCGTGTCGTGTATTCTTCTTCCCGGTGACCGCACTACTCCGGATCGTTTCTTCTTGGTGACAGCTTGATCGAATCGAGGGATTGCATTACGATCATCTTTCTGCATCGACTAAGATCCACTACTTCGATCAACTCCCGACGTGAGAATAAAGTCACTAGTGCCTTGAGCACAGGTCCCTCCGCAGGGTACTATTCTATCTTTCTCAATATTATGTTGTTGGATATGTTCATGATAATGTTCTTATATGATAGCAGTAATATCACACATGTGCATATACTTATTGTCACTAATTTATTATGATTTTTCTAGATGAAATTAAACATAAAAATGCCTAATTCTTCGACATATATTTTGTTACATCAGCCCAAAAAATCTTCTTTTGTCGGATTTTAAATGGACGATTCATATAAAGTCTGTTATGCACTTCGGCAAATTTTAGCTGTTGTATCAAAAAATTTGCACGCTGCTAGAGATGTGAATGCTTTGTTTGGGACTTGATAACTTCGATCGGTCAGCCCAACATGAAGCATTAGTACAGCCGGCTTTTAACCCCGATCTGTAAGGGCCTTTAGCCCTGATGTCTAAATCGGGGCTAAGGATTCAGGACTAAATGTCCCCCTTTAGCCCAACGAAAACTTATGGACCCTTGCAGCTTTTCCAAAGAAGTCAGCTTGTGTTCTTGACCAGATATTACCGTGGGCGTGTTGTAACTTGTAGTTGTAACCATCGTACCATCAGTTACGGAGATGCCAGAGCATCTGTGTCCCCGCATGGAGCCAAAAGCCTTGCATCGAACTTCCAGTCAATAATGCCTCGAGTAATCTCACTTGCTAATCAAACAGAAAAAAAATAATCACACGAGCTCTCCGCAGATTAACTTTCGTAGCCGGCAAGTTATTAAACTTTATTTGCAAAACATACTAAAAAAAAGTAAACCATTGAAAGTCTCACAAAACGTAACCATCGAGTTATTATTTTGGAAAAAATAATCATCACTGCTAATGATAGACATGGGATCTAAACTGTTTTCTATTTCACATATATGTCAATTGAAAAGTTGTCTAAAGTAACATCTTAAATATTTCAATATAATACAAGGAACGATAGGGTATCTACTACACTAAGGTTTTAGCTAGACACACGTGGAATAGTGGAGGTGGGATGCGAATGTAAAGCTATGTGAATCTATATCTATACATTTTTATATCTATATATATATATCTATATCTATACCTATTAATAAAGAGGTAAAATTTTAGGCTCTTTTTTTTCGTCCATGTCACACCCGGTTTTAAGAACAAAACCAGATATACACTATATGTGAGCCCAGTAAGTCAAATCTCACATATATCCACAAATTAAGGTAGTATCAAAAGACAATACTTAAATACATAACATATAAGGTCAAAGGATAACCTCAACACAGCGAACAGCGGGAAGACAACTCTGAACTTCAGGTGAAGACTCCAACTCCACAGGGACCAACTGATCACAAGCCTAACTTCTCCAAACTCTTGCAATCTGGTACTCATCCGGGAATTTTATCCAAAAATTGAAAAGTAAACAAGCATAAGTACATCTCGTACTCAACAAGTAAACATGAGGTTCATGAGGCTCAAAAGGTATGACACTGGTTTACTGCATAAGCTTTTAAGTTATCTCAATTTTAGCATAAGGATAGCATCAATATAATCAAAAAGCCCAATAACCATATGATCAAGTAACATGTATAATGAATAGCAAACGAGTAAATGGTAGATTAAAGTCATTCTGTTCCATAAGAATTCCAGGTCGCTCGTATCCGTGAGCACGGCTAACATATTAGTTTTAAGACACTCTGCAGAGGTTGTACATCTTTACCCATGAGTCGTATTGCCCATATGCTCGGGTTAATTACTCCCAAAACACTGCCAAGGTGAGTGGGCAGGGTATACTATGAAGTCTTTCAGAGGGGCTCGCTGACATACAACAGACACTACGGATCCACGGGCAAGGGTATATGAGGTCTCCTCGATGGTACACACGCGCAGCGGTAGCCACTCTGGCCATACCCCACAACCGCTCGTCAATGACAACTTTCATGAACTGCCCCATGCGAGAGAGTGACCCTATTACTGAACTAAAGCCAGAGCCATGTAGCTCTCATGGTTGTACTATAAATCCCGGGTGATCGCTTACAGAGGTTCTAGAGCATCTCAAAAACTGTGCTCTAGATCACCTTAATCCATGTTGCTAAAAAACATCTTTTACTGTTTGTTGCATAAGTCATTAGTCAATGTTACATGATCATAGTTATTCTTCAAGAGCACTAGCTTGATCTACCCAATGCATAAATCCTGGTTAACAAGATATAAGGTACAAATCTATGGTAAAACTATATAGGATATCAAGGAAACACATGCATATCATGAATTAATGTTTAATGTGGTTAGGACAACAAGGATGATCCCATGAATACTTTCCTTAAAAACAGATCCTTCTTCCAGTTCTAGTCTTCAAAAGATCTTCTAGAAAACCAACTTTTTCTTGATCTCCAACGTAAACTCACCAATTGGACAATATCACATACGCCACATAAGCATCTGAACAAACATACAAAGAATTCAAACATGGATAAATGAGAACAATAGACCAATCAGTGAAAAGGATTTAAAAAAAAACCTACGATCACACAAACACAAAGATCACGCTAATCGATGCTACGATTAGAAAGATACATTTACCAAAAGATTTGCGTTTATAAAAGAGAACCATAGGCTTTATAAATTTTAACTATATAAAAGATTGGATAAAGTATTTTAGAGAAACACCTTTATTAGATTAGGTCAAACTTGTATTTGGTTTTGAAAACTATAGTAGAAACTATCATTATTTTATGTATAAAACAAGTTGCATAATGGTTAATCAAGTTAGGGTTTGAAACCATGAAAATACAGATCTATTAACATGTTATTAAAGATCACTAATGCCAAGATTTATTCGTTACGAGATCAACGCATCTGGAACGGATTGAAACGGATCTAAAACGAAGAAGTTATGGATTAAACAAGATTTTAGATTAAAACTTGGATTTTAAAAACATCAAATAAATAATTATTTTCAAAGTTTGCAAAACATTACTCATTATGGTTTCATTAGGTAGATCTTGGCTCTATGATCCTAACGCAATTTGAATGGATCAAAACAGAGTTGAAACGGATATTTTATGAGCAAAACAAAAGCAGTGGCATTTTTGTAATTTTTGAGAAAGCGCATTTTGAATGGAACAGAGGAAGATTACGTTTTCAAAACGAGAAAGCGCGATTAGAGAATCCGCTTTGGAACCGCGGGTTTATCATTAAAAATGTGAGGGTTTCTTTTGCAAAAGCATCGGCCGAAAGGGTATGGAGCCCTGAGATCCGTTCGATCATCCCTGGACGGCCCCGATTAGAAGGATAGAGAGAGGGAGTTCGTCCTCGTCGGAGCAGAGATAGGACGCGGCGACGCCATGGCCGGAGATGGGCGGCGCGAGCCAATCCGCCGATGCGGAGCATGATACTCGACGGGAGCAGGACAGAGAGGGAGAGGAGGTGATGGCGAACTCCTCTGCGGCATCGGTTGAAGTCGATAGGGCTCGGTTACAGTGGTGTCCGCGACGGAGCGGCTCAGTATGGCCGGCGAAGCTACGGTAAGCGGGTAGCGGGGAATAGGGGGTGGAAGGGACCAACTTGGGGCACCTGGGGCCCTTCTTACCTTAGCGCGAAGCTCGTCGGAGGGCTCAGCAGGTGCGCAAGGCGGTGGCAGAGCGAGGCGATGGCGAGGCAGAGAAAACCGGCGGCGCTAGGGTTGCGGTGGCGGCTGGGTGGTTCTGTGGTGCTCGTAGAGGGAGAAATGGAGGCGGAGGGGGAGAGGCGCTCGACTACTTATAGCCCGGAGGCACGGTCGCGAAGGAAGGGAGCAATCAGGAGCTTGAATCACGCATCGGCGGAAGGAAAACACCGACGCGCGAGAAAGGAAAGGAGGAAGACGACGGTGTCGCCCCTGTCATGTGGGTCCGTTCTGTCGGCGAGACCGAGAGGGGAGAGGTGCTCTGCGAGCGCGCCCACGCGCAAGGCCGCCAGCTGGGCTAGTTGGGCCGGTGCGTGGCCCATGCGGGAAGGAGAGGTGGTACTGGGCCAGCTTGAGAGCAGAAAGGGGGTGCTGAGTTGGGCCGAGAAGAAAGGCTTTCGGGCCAGATAGAAGAAAGAAAGGGAGAGGGAAAAAGAAATCCCTTTTTCTTTTGTTTTGTTTTTCTTTTACCTTTCTTTTCCTTTACTTCAAATATATTTTTAAGACATTTGCAAATCAAGTTTTGAACCTCCACTCATAACAATAAATTCAATGCTCCAACATGAATGCACAAATATGTTTCTACCTCATAAATTTTAAATTTTGATGAAAAGTTTTACTTCCTATGTTTTCATGAGCACAAAATCAAAATTAAAGCATTTATTACTATTTTCTTAAAAAGCAAACTTTAGGATGTTACAGTCCATCCATTTATCTTTTTGTCTTTCTTCCTCCAACTACCGGACAAATTAATAAATCTATAGAGTAAAGGAAAAGAGTCTCTTCCGTATAGAAAAAGGAAAAAATAAATCTATAGAGAAAAAGAAAAGAATAGGACACGTAAGTAAATCTATAGAGAAAAGAAAAAAAAATAGGACAAGTATGATATATGGCAATGCCAAATCATGGAAAAAAACAAAATAAGAACACAGCAAAATAAAAAAAAGGAAAAAAGACACGTTATGAGCCAGACTCTTTATAGAAAAGAAACAAAAATAAAATAGGACACGTATGATATATGGCAATGCCAAATCATGGAAAAAAACAAAATAAGAACACATCAAAACCCACGGGCACCCTATTCTAATTACCTTATATGTACTGGACATCAATATATGAATCTATATTACCCTATACTATTGAATCATATATAGGCATGTTGTAGGCCGACGAAGGAGGTGACATCTAGGACTGTTCATCATGTTGCCCAACAGGCTGCAGTTACGCATCGACTTGCAGAGCGGTGCGCGTCAACCTATCCAGAGCATACGCAAAGAAGACAATACCAGTATTACCCGTACGAGATGGATTGGTCTACTTATAAATAAAAAATATATCATTACTATGGTGTCTTTCTATTTAGTTTTTTTTAATCTTTCCATTAATTTGATAGGTTTTTTTCTCCCGTTGCAACGCACGGGCACGTTTGCTAGTTAATACTTAAAGAGGCAAAATTTCACCCTCCTCCCACAATTTGATTGTATATTGTCCTTCTATTTATATGGCATATACGTACAAGATTTCTTGAAATATTATGGAATAGTAAGGAATCCTAATCCTAATACATCTCTATGATTATTGTTAGTAACCTAAATAGAAGTCCTAATGGAATACGTTCAAAAAAAATTATGAAACTATGTCTCGTTTTGTTTCTTTTTTATTTATTTATTCAAAAATATTTATGAAACTACGTCCGATTTTGTTTCATTTTTTATTTGTTTATTATCTTCTTTTTTTGTCCAGTCGTATAGGATGTTTTTCCTTCTTTATTATCAATTTATTAGAAATTTCAGAGTTCTTATCTAATAGGAGAGGGAAATAGATGTAAAAAAATAAAAACGACGGGAGGTTGAATAGCTCTTGTCGTCCTAAGGCATGTCATCCTAAGATAGAAACATATGGTCGTCATGTTGCATGCATGTATGCTACAACACTCATGTTCACCGTCGAACACCGTACTGTCGTGATCCTAATCCAAATCTATACCTAAATAGTAAAAGACAAGAGCAGATCTATTTATAATTCTATATATGTATTCCGTTCTTATACAAGTTTGAATAGCTCTTGTCTAGCATGATATGAAGTTCGATTTTAAAACCTATTGGATCACATATATTATCTGGACTCAAACAATCAGTTTTCCCTACGATTCTTATTCTGACATGGCTCGTGATGCAAAACCTCCGAGTAAGATGAATAGAGATTTTAATTCTAATCTAAATCCAAATAGAAAAGACCATGTTGTATTTAGTTTGAAAAATAGCAATACAATGAGTCGATAATGAAAAAAAAATAGGTTGAAAGAGATATAGAAAAAATATATAATATAAATAAATATGCAATACTTCTGTGTGTTTTTAATTAACATTCAGTTTTTTCTCCCGTTGCAACGCATGGGTATATTTGCTAGTAGAAATAAAAAGAACACATAATATTTTTTGCCAGATAAAGAACATATAAATTAATATGTACGAATGCCAAATACCAACATATGAGAAAGAGTAAACATAAACAATTTTGATCAGTTGTAGGTCCTAAATTTATTTATGAACTTCCAATTAACGCTATATATCACTTAAAAATATATGGCCGTGCAAGAGCATGGCTTGTTCGGATATTTATATTATACCTAAATAGAAGGACCCCACTCTAAGATTTTTTTGGCTTCTCATCCAGCCACGTCATCATCGTCAGACATGTATGCGAATCTCAGTTGTTATTACTGACGCACAAGGGTCTGCCATCTCTTTTGCCATTTCTCTTCCCCGCATGCACATGCAAGGGTTTGCCATTTCCTCTCCCCCGCATGCACATGCAAGCCACTATAGTCTATATCCTGAAACAGCTTCC
Organism: Microstegium vimineum; assembly: GCA_022036555.1. Taxonomy (NCBI): domain Eukaryota; kingdom Viridiplantae; phylum Streptophyta; class Magnoliopsida; order Poales; family Poaceae; genus Microstegium; species Microstegium vimineum. Next base: position 37,189,304 of record CM039124.1, on the reverse strand, counting down.
CACTATAAGCATTTGCTGTCAACCAATTTATAAGAATTATTTGAGGGTCGTCCATGGACCTCCCACACGCACAAGCATGCACTTTGTATCCCACTAAGCATTCATTGTCAGCCAATTTATAAGAAGCAACGAGCACGCGCTTTGTGTTTCATTACCTGATGAACCGTCATCACCACAATTATATTCTCCTCTATCTCTGAGAGCTAAACACTCACTGTGATGTCGTCTCGGCCGGCCTCCCAATTTTCAGCCTCCTCTGCTTTTTCTCTATTCCCCAAGCTTTTTGCGCTCCAGCTTGATAGGTAACCTTTTGCCGACAAGGGCCGTTGCTGCTTCATCATTGCTTAATAATCCTAGTGCTTCTGACACTGGTAGAAGACTAGAAGCTCTCAAATTAAATGTGTCTTTTATTTTATTTTGTTTTTTTTACACTAGCTGCTTGGCCATCTCTGAATTTAGTTAGTTATATATGCACCTTCCACGTATGTAGAATTATTTGCTCCTCTGTATATATCCTTCCGTCAAATGTATTAATTTGTTTCAATCGATTTACAATTCCCATTTTCTTTTAAGGCTGTCCGTTTGTATGATCATCAAATATGGATAGTCCTGGAAATTCTTGGAGCCATATCCTGCATTCAATAATCATCTTTATGTTATGTCTGTCATATATATATATATAGCTATCATATGAGTATACAAGTTTAACCTTTCTAATAATGTTGTTTTCACCACAGGAAGAACATTGTGATCCGCACATATGCAAGAGCTTCTTCCCACAAACAACACCTCCTACTACCTAAAATTAGTTATACTGTTGCTTGAGTCAATAATTAAGTATTCTTTGAACAAGTTCTATTTTTATAATAAAAGAGCTGCAGGAGTTGTGCTGAATACTTTCCTACTATTTTCATTATACTAACCTCATATATTAAATACTCATTATTTCATTATTAATTTCTTGCTCCATGAATCATGCTCCTATATATATATCACCAAAAAACATTCGCATCAATGCGCAGGGATCATCAGTTAAATTAAAATGTCCTGCGTGAGTAGCTAAAACTGTTTCTAAAGACGACATCGAAAAGATTAATCTGAATGCATTGGAAAACCAACTTTATTGGCCGAGCATGTCCTTGGTCTAATCATTCTGTTATCTGTCCACAGCCGGCCAGATTTTTTTACGCTCCGGTCAGCCGGCGAAATTATATACTGTCGGAATCAGGAGAATGGACAAATATCTATATATATATATATATATATAATATATATATATATATATATATATATATTATATATATATATATACAGTATATGTATGTAGTCACTGGCGGAGGACTAAAAAATTTAGAGAAATTTTTTTATTTGTTACTGCCGGAATAGTGCTCCAGTGAAAATTTCCTATTTGTCACTAGATTAAAATGACGTTTTCAGTTTGAATGAAAAAAACAATTACTACACTTTGATCATGCTAAATACAACGTATGTACTTATTGAAGGAAAAATAGCTGTAAACACAACATCATGCGCCGTGAAGAGCGAAAAAGAAAAACACCATATTATTGATGACTTGAGTTGCATGCTGCAAGGCGGCAATGCAAACAGCAGCGTTCGGGGAAAAATAGGCGTGCGGAGGATAACAAGTTGGATGAGTTTTTCTGCTCTTGGGGGCATATGCCCTCAACCCATCCACCTTTGGATGTGCATTAATGCGAATCTGTGTTGAGATGTGTGTGTGCACACATCCCACCTCCACCTCCATCTCCCCCACCATACTTTAAGGGAGATGTAAACACCAACACATTGATCATAATCATCTCGCTTCTATTTATTTTGGTAGCTCTAGCTGTGGCTGCTGTCATTTGGTTTTTTGTTCCAAATACAAAAAGAAGCTGAGAGTGACGAGTCCCCGAGCAGCAATCGACGTCTCGCCGAGGAGGATGGACCAGGCGGAGACAATCCCAGCTCGTTCGCCCACCACTTCTATGATCCCAGATCGTCCGCCCACCATTTCCGAGCTGGCATCTGACGCAACTGAGTACATAAAACAAATAAAAGACTGACAAAACTAGGAATCAGTGGCAGGCTCGTCCTCAGGTGTGAAAGGGAAAGAGAAATGCGAAGCTTGATACGGAACGCATGTCTTCCCGGTGACACTTTTGCAATTTTTACTTCCAAGCCAGGGGCGGATCCAGGGGCTGGAGCCCCCCTCCCCCCTATGACCTCCTTTCTCCACTAAATGTATATAAAAACCACTACTTTCTCTATTAAATTTCTTCAAAATTTACTCATTTCTCCATTAAATCTCTATAAAATTCACTTATTTCTCCATTAAATCTCTATAAAATTCTCCAAAATCTTCATTGTTGACCATGATATTTATTACTTAGCCCCCCCTAATCGCATCCTGGATCCGCCACTGTTCTGAGCAGATATCACATTGTTGGCCATGCACACATCCTAGGTAGGTTACTTACAGTTATTTATAAGTCTTTTAAAAATGTAGAATGCTACTATATCAGCACTGATCACCAACATTGTATTTTGTCTAGTAGATCTTTAGTTGGTTGTTTCTGTTCATTGTAGCACAAAGGTGACAGTGAGTGGATGTATTTTGGAATCAGAATCAGAATGCAATTTCCAGAAAGAAATTGGAAAGAAGAGTGTTTGCAACCCATATGTGAGAGTTACATAGATTTGAACTTCAGTGTATAATAGTCGGTGTAGATTTTCTAAATGGCCATGCATCCTTAGACGATGCAAACCAAATTTAAATCCCCTTTGCCAATAATGGAGAGCAATAGAGTACCCCTCCATTTTTTTAACAAGTAGACTACCCCTGCATTAGCTTATACTTCCTACATCCCTTTCCACCATTATTAGTTTTTAAAATTTGTCTTTTTTTGTCTACCTCAGCATCAATTTATCATTTGTACATCACTTCACATAATTATGAGCGCCTCTTGTTTTTAATCCATTCATGTCGTAACTGTATCTAATTTTTTATTATTTGTCCCAGGAAAGACAAAGGAAAAAGAGAGCTACTAGCTGTTCTTCCATTGTAGATGTACGTTGGCGAGGTCCATGTCACTTGGTCCGATGCCTGAATTCACACGCTCACGCAAGTTGGATCTTCGATGGGCGCGCGGTATGCAAATGCCGGCGTGCGGTTGTGCCCTATCTCTAGCTAATAATTACTACCACAACTAGTTTAATTTGCTACTAGACTCTCCGCCGCTTGACAGTGGAGAGCTTGAATAAAAGTTTCCTTTCACGAGAGTGCAGAACAAACTGTTGTTTTGTGTATGTGTGTTAGACTGTTAGTATACATGTAATGTGAGAAGAAGTTATATGTTATACTTTAATAGAAATTAAGGATGAAAATGTTCTAGGTCTATTTATATTTTATCCTTTTATATATGAAATTTATAAAGGCTATAATTTATTTCATGATGACCATGACATACATAATAATATAAGTTAATATTGGTAATAATATGACAGTGTCTTATTAATTTTGTATAACGAATTAAAATACTTTCTACATCCTAAATTGTACTATGTAGTTCTGGCAGTTTTTCTACTGATCTAATAAATATGCATTATGCCTAGATACATAAATAAAAGCTATATATCATGAAAAGCCACATTAACTTACAATTTAGAATAGAGTAGATTTTTTCTTTTGTTGTCAAGCACAAAATATTTTCTACTGATATATCATATAACTTTAGTTTTTATAATATCCATGCATCTATCGGTAGAGTTATATATCGAGTTCTGTGAGTTCCTTTTATAACCTTTTAAAATATTCATTAAAGTTGGCATTGGCTAGTTGTCCTCGTGTCAAAAACTAGTTTAACTATTGATATTGATGATTATGACAATCTTTTATTGAGAGTTAAACTGATTTATAGGTACAACTTACATTTGTTTAGATTAGATTGAAGATATTTCAATTTATCCTAGTATGTTCGTTTAACTAATCAGATTAGCTTATCTGCATTGTATAATATTTTTCACTCACAACAAAATAGCTAAAAAAAGTCAAAGCTGGCTTTATCAGCAGTAGAAACCATCAGCCGAACAGTTCTTATTGAGTAGTGGACATAATATTTTGATGGCAGTAAAGATAAAAACAAAAGCAGTGGATGTAAGAAAGAAGTCTAAAAGTTGGATTTGACTTGAAAGAAACAAAAAAGAAATATGAAAAAATAGTGATTAACTCCTATGCGGAATCGCATATATACTCAATAAAAAACAGAATTTTATATAAACTAAAAGTCGGATTAGTCTCCCATCATTGAGAAAAGTGATACCATCACTTGTGATATCATATGTGGACTTTGAGGTTTGTGAACAACGTACTTTGCATTAGTTTGGAAACTTTTTCAAATTTTAACCACAACATACGCACATGAGATCATGAAACGTGCACAAGTTTCGTGATTTTCGGAATTTGTTTGCATTTAATATAATTATAAAACTACAAACACCGAAGTTGGCAACGTTGCCCCATGAGCACGTTGATCGAACTTTCGAGACAGACCATGGATTTAGCCATCATTTACACTAACAAACAAGACTACCATTTTTAGAGCCAAAGAAATCTATTATTTCATGGACCTGCAGTTCAAACGAAGATTCGGCGGGAAAATTGAAGAAAACAAAATAAACAAAGGAAAAATATCAAAAAGCAATTAAAAGCTTCCAAATTTGAACATGTCGCCGAGTGCCACCCTAGGCACTCGACAACTTATTAAGTTGTCGAGTGCCAACCCTAGGGCACTCGGCAACTAAATTTCAATTTTTTTAAATTTTTTTTTTGTCGAGTGCCCGCGTTCTGGCACTCGGCAACTCTTCAACCTTATCCAAAAAAAACCGCCAGTCGGGGGCTCTTTCCCTCACTCTCTCTCTCTCTCACACTCTCCTCTCTCTATCTCCTGTCGCGCCTCCCCCTCCGGCTGCCGCACCTCCACGCCGCCCGCCCACACCGGACGTCCGTCCGCCCTCCCCCCCCCGCGCCGCCCGCCCGCCCGCCGCGCCAGCCGCGCCTACCGCCGGCAGCCGCGCCCGCGCCCGCCTGCCCTGCTCGCGGGCCTGCGCGTAGCCCCCCCCCCCCCCGCGCACCCGCACCCATGCGTCCCTACGCCGACAGCCGCCCTCCTGCTCGCCGCCCACTGCAGAGAAGGTAGGGGAAGGGGAGAAGAGAGGAAGAGGAAGGAGAAGGGGAGAAGAGAGGAGGAGGAAGGAGAAGGAGAAGGGGAGAAGGAAGGAGAAGGGGAGAAAAGAGGAGGAGGAGGAGGAGAGGGACAAAAGAAGGTGAAGGATTCGCCGGCCATCGTCCTCGACCCGTGCTTTTGCCGTCCTCGTCGCACAGGTATATGCCCTCTAGTAGTAATAGTAGTAGTAGTTACTAGTTAGTAGTTAGTACTCATGGTAGTAGTGTTAGTAGTAGTTAGTAGACTTAGTAGTGGCAGCGTTAGTGTTGGTAGTAATAGTGTTATTAAGTATAGTAGTTACAGAGTATTTATATGTGGATGTGTTGGCTTTGGTTCCATATTTGGTGTATATGTGGTTGTTGGCCTTCGTGCCACTATTTTGTGCATATGTGGATGTTGGCCTTCGTGCCTACATTTTTTGCAGGTTTGGTAACCTCCCCGTGTAGGGGAGGTGCTGTTGAAATTTTCAATTGACACTGACCAATTGTTTTTCTTGCAGGAGGACCCGTGGGAGGGAGTCGGCGACCCCGATCGACTTCGTCGGCGTTGCTGGTCTGCCTGCACTGCGTCGCCTCGCCACCGCCTCGGTAGCCTATCTTCACCGACACCTTAGGTATAGCCCCCTCCTTTTCATGCATGTTTTATATGGTCACGTAACCAAGTTAGGCGTCTCCCGTTCGAAAGAGATACGGTCAGAGGTATGTAAAATCTTTGCATATCTCTGACCAAATATGTTTCGGATTGTCCACGTATTTTGGACAGCCCGTTGATGCGTAGATGATGTTAGTTTCCATGGTTCGCTCTGGTCTAAGACAGACTTTCGACATCACCTCCCTGTTGTTCTCCGGATGCACTCTCCCTTTCGAGACGTGTTTCGGGAGAACAACGGGGAGGTGCTGCCGAAATTATGTCTCGGATCGGAGTCGAGCATGGAAATTGACATCATCTACGCATCCGCGGGTGGGATTAGGACCTATCCTCACCTATTAGAAAGTAGGCACGCTGTGCAGATGCATTTGCTGGTTATATTGCTCGCTTACATATGTATAATGCTAGAAGATGGAGAACCGTGATTGGATGTACATGGGCCACGCTAGTTTGACCCCCAGAGTGGATGACTAAGACTAATTCTTTCGTGGAGCATTCATTTGGCGAGATTGCTCAAGGGTCCATTCGGATGTCGTGTCCCTGTGTCAAATGTGACAACCGTGTAAGAAAGACCGTGGTGAAAGATCTTATCTTGAATGGATTCACGCCAAACGATACCTGCTGGATCTACCATCGTGAAGCCAATCATATTAGAGATCGAGGAGGTGGTGAGATTACGTCTCAAGGCTTTTGATGGAGATGCCGGGGTCGCAGACTGGATGGATGACTTTCAAGAGGCACGATTCGGTGAAGGATTTGAGGACGAGCCGAGGAATCCGCAAAGGCATATTATGAGATGTTGTCTTCCGCACAAAAACCCCTTCACGAACAGACATGGGTTTCGCAACTGGATGCCATGGGACGCCTGATGGCGTTGAAGTCGCAGTGTAGCATGAGTCGAGACAACTTTGATGCTATGTTGGCAATTGTTGGACCTCTGCTTCCGGACGGTCACGTTCTGCCGAAGAACTTGTACGAGTCACAAAAACTTCTTTGTGCACTTAAGATGCCGTATGAGCAAATCCATGCTTGTCCTAAGGGGTGCATCCTATTTAGGAAACTGCACGAGAAAGCAACACACTGTACAAAGTGCAAATCCTCTAGGTATCTGGTCGACCCTAGTGATGGCAAGAAGTCACAGCTTGGTATCCCCATGAAGGTCCTACGGTACCTTCCTTTTGTACCGAGGATCCAACGGCTGTTCATGACAGAGGAGTCCGCGAAACAGATGACATGACACAAACATGACAAAACATACAACCCGGACAAGATGGTACACCCATCGGATGACAATGCATGGAAACATTTCGATGACATGCATCGTGGTAAAGCTGAGGAGGCTCAAAATGTACGTGTCACACTTGCAACAGATGGGTTCAACTCCTATGGAATGATGTTGGCCCCGTATACTTGTTGGCCCGTGTTCGTGATCCCCATCAATCCCCCCCCCCCGGCATCTCAGAATGTATTCATGTCGCTGATAATTCCTGGACACCCAGGGAACAAGATGGGTGTGTTTATGGAGCCTCTCATTGATGAATTGATGTTTGCATGGGAAAATAGGGTACTGACATACGACCGAGCTACAAAGAAGAACTTCACGATGCATGTGTGGTACTAGTACTCCCTGCACGACTTCCTGGCGTATGGCATATTCTGCGCGTGGTGTGTTCACGAGAAGTTCCCATGCCCATTATGCAAGACAGTTGTAAAGTTCTATTATTTGAAGAAGGGTGGCAAGTTTTCTTCGTTTGACCTACATCGTCAATTCCTCCCTCTTGACCATCCATTCAGACGAGATGTCAAGAACTTCAGGAAAGGGGTTCAAGTCACTGACCCTTCACCTCACATGATGACCGGTGCCGAGGTCCGTGCTGAGATAGAGGCTCTCAAAGATGATGAAACTACATGTGGTTTTATTGGATATGGTTTGGAACATAAGTGAACTCCTAAATCGGGCTTGACTAGATTCTCTTATTTCGATGACATTCTTCTTCCACACAACATTGATGTAATGCACACAGAAAAGAATATCGCCGAGTCGCTTTTTGCAACACTCATGGACACAGAGAAGTCAAAGGACAACGTGAAGGCTATATTGGACCTGGAAACGATTTGCGATAGGCCAAAGCAAGTGATGAAGCCTCCTGGGCCCGGTAAGAAATGGAGAAGGACCCCGATCGATTTCGTCTTGAAAAGGGACCAACAGAAGGAGGTCTTGATGTGGATGCAGACGTTGATGTTCCCAGACGGGTATGCGGCGAATTTGAGTCGGGGAGTGAACTTGTCCACTATGCGGGTCTTAGGGATGAAGAGTCATGACTACAACATATGGATTGAGGGCTCCTTCCTACGATGGCCCGGGGATACGTGCCCGAGCATGTGTGGTGCGTGCTAGTAGAGTTGAGCTATTTCTTCTGTCAGCTTTGTGCCAATGAGTTGTCTCGGGACGTCATTGCTGACTTGGAGAAAGTGTGTGGCACCTGTGTTGCTCTGCAAGCTAGAGAAGATTTTCCGACCCGGCTACTTTGTGGTGATGCAGCATATGATTTTGCACCTACCTTACGAGGCAAGAATGTGGGGGCCCGTGCAGGCCCGTTGGTGCTATATGATCGAGAGATGTCTAAAAATTCTTCGGAAAAAGTGTAGAAATAAAGCCAAAATCGAGGCTTCCGTTGCAGAGGCATTCATTCTGGAGGAGGTGTCAAACTTCAAAAGAACATACTATAAGGATAGCCTTCCCAGTGTGCACAATCCCCCACCTCGTTACAATACGGATGAGAGTTCATCGAACGTCAGCCTTTTCAAAGGGCAACTCGGCAAGGCAAGCGCAACGGGCACCAAGACCTTAGAGTGGCGCATTATCATGCATTACGTGTTGTTGAACCTTGACGAAGTGAAGCCTTATGTGCAGTAAGTTCTCAATGAGCTTGTTACATACGTCCTCACTATCCTCCATGTATCCAACTTCCTTGTCTCTTGTTTTTTCAGGGAATTTCTAAATATATACTGGAGAGGGAGTAGGGCTCCTTCCCCTCAAGAAGAAGATAACCTTCTCAAACATGGTGTGCCCGATTTCATTTCCTGGTTCGATACGAAGGTACCTGGTTGAATCTTTGACATCTCACTCTGCTCCTACGAACGACTAATGTAACGATCTATCCGGCCTCACCTTGCAGGCTCACAAAGATAGGGACATGAATGTTGAGTTGAAACGGCTCGCGAAAGGGTTTGCCTATAAGGTCAAGACATTCAACGTTTATGATGTGAATGGCTATCGATATCACACAAGAAACTATGAGGAGAGTTGGCCCAATCGGAAAACCACAAATACCAAAGTTCGTACGCCCGACACCGATGAGCGCAACTACTACGACATAGTAGAATCCATATACGAGCTCTCCTTTGAGTGTCGCAAAGGTCCTAATCCAGTCGTATTTAAAGTTCATTGGTTTGATCCTAATGTCACAAGAACATCTCCTGAGATTGGACAAGTCGAAATTTGACAAGATTCTATCTATCAAGGAGAGGATGTCTATATTGTAGCTCAACAGGCCATGCAAGTCTATTACCTCCCATGGGCGTGCCAAAAAAACCCCAATCTTATGGGTTGGTATCTTGTGCAGTTGGTATCGCCGCACGGTAAATTGCCTGTCCCAAACGATGAGGATTACTACTTTGACCCAAACGCAAAGGAGTTCTATCAATCAGAGGGGCTAGAAGGGAGGTTTGACATAGACATGTTTTCGCTAATGGGCATGGAAGTTGACAATGACATTGATCGAGACGATGGAGATGTGGACGAGGGAGAAGAGGTGCAAGATGTGTAAGACTTAGAAATGCTTGAGCGGTTACACTTAGGCGTTGGCAATGATGACAACGATGGAGATGATGAAGAGCGAGAAGAGGTGTAATATGATAGTGATGACGACACCTATGATCCAGCAGCTACCGATCATGAAGAATATTTTTAATTCATGTAATACTATATTATTATTATTATTGCAATTATGTTTGGTTCATTTTGCATCTCTTTATTAGTATTGTATTTAATTGTGCTAATTGGTTTACTCTTTGAAATTGCAGGCACTCGACAAAATGTCTGGCGGAAGGGCTACACGTCGTTCACTCAACGATCTCTACACGACGCCGCCCGCTTCTGCCGCGGTACCCGCGGTGGAGACCTCGCAGGCGAGGAGACCTTGCGTCCGACCCTGCGGACGGGGCGGCCGTGCGAGGCTGACCGTGGAGTCGGCTCCCACACCGGCGGTGGAGCAGGACCACCAGGCCATGGAGGAGGACAACCAGGCGGCCGAGCTCAGCACAGGCGGCCATGACGCCCCAGAGCAGGAGGTAGGCGAGGGATCTACATCCTCGTCGACAATCTGGTTGTGTGGGCCCGCGAGGCTCCCTCAGCGCTCGATCCTACCTCCCCGCCGCCCGGTGATTCGACCCGTGGGCGACGAGTAAGTATTATTTCAGTACTATTTCATATGAAGTATTGAAAATCGAACTACAGACTAACATTTTTGTTAATGGCTCTTGCAGCAACTGGTTATTTGTGTTTGGACAGAAGGGTTGTCCAATCAATAACATCCTTGGCCTTCTGATTCGGCAGCACTACCCTGGATTAGTCGAGTACAACGGGGTGAAGACGCCGCCCTGGACGTGGGCCCACTTCTACGCCGCTGAGGACAACGACCACAGATCCGTTGAGGGGCGGATCAAGGCCGAGTTCTGGGTGAGTCTTCATCGCACTAAATTTGTCAAAACTACACATTCATTGGTCGTTCTTGCTATAATGAAACGATACATGATGTCTGTATGCAGGACTTCTTCACGTGCGAGCCAGGGCACGAGGACAAGGCGTCGCAAGTGCAGGACAAGGTCTACAAGGCTCGACTCGGGCACCTCTACCACGAGACGCGGCTCTAGTTCATTATCAACCACCGCGCCGACGTCCTTGGCGAGAAAGTGTCGAAGAGCCAGGCCAGGTCCATGACGCTCACCAGGGAGCAGTACCGGTTGGTAAGTATGAAACATCAATACTACCACCCTACATGATTGGTATATTCTGACGTATCAATAACTTGATGACATGCAACGATGTCCTGATTGGTGCGCCAGGCACCCCCTCTGCTGAGACGGTATGGTGGACAGGTGGCTCTCACCTGAGTGGATGGAGAAGAGTGCGATCCGTCGTGAGTGCTGCCTACAGATGACTGGGACCGCACACCACCAGGGCAACCAAAGCCTCTCCCTGTATGCTTCGAACTGAGTAATCTTCTTTGTTTTTTTACACGTGTCTTTATTTTTTTTATTATAACTCTCAATTCTCATTACTTCTAATCATCTTTATGTTTTCCTCGCAGTCCGGGTCGCACCAAGGCCAGGAGTGCAACGACTTCATGGTGTTCAGCCTGGTACACAAGGGCAAGGCGACGGACCCCGCGAACACCTACAACCCAGTGCACGGGCCCGAGCTATACACCAACCCCAACGCCCACAACAAGGTTACCGAGTACATCTCGGCGGCTCGCCAGCGCCACGGGGATGCCTTCGATCCGGCCACCGAGCCCCTGGACGCAAGATCGTGATGAGGCTAGGAGGAGGGAAGCAACACGACCGCTACTGGATGGCGAACAGCGCGCTCGACTCCGCCTCGGTTCCCAACCTTGCGTACCTTCGGGCAAGGAGCACGAGCTCGTCCCTCCCCATACGCCCTCGGCAGCTAAGCTCATAGCAGCAGATCTCAGATCTTGCGGTTAGTACTCGTTCATTGCTTTTACACATCTACCTTGCATTTGCATTGTTTAAACATTGTGGGTGGCCTGTTGCAGGCCAACGTGCGGAGGTTGGAAGCAGCGCAGGAGGCGGCGCTGCAGGCGACGCGGTTGGAGAGGGAGGCACATGAGAGGGAGAGACAGTTGGAGAGGGAGGTTGTACAAGCCGAGTGGGCGGCCGAGGAGCAGAGGCTGCAGGACATGTTCAGCTTCATGGCCAACCTTAGTGCAATTTCAGGTGTGGTCGTGCCAGAGTCGCTTCTCCGTCCACTTGTGGCTCCTCCTCCTCCTCCACAGCCTATTGTTTTTGGGACTCCGGTAAGTATGTCTGGTGGTTTATTCCTAGCACTTGTGCTAATTTCCTGCATGTACTCATGAATTGACTTCTTCTTTATGCAGCAAGTGTCTATGAGTTCGAACCCGATGGTTCAAGGCGGTGGTCCCTCTCCCATGGGGTGGTCAATTGACACTCCTCCACAACCCTGGTTGCCAGATGGCTCTTCTTCACGGTCCGGGTGGTCAGGATGGCAGTAGGTACTTCTCCCTTGTCTATTTTCATGTTGCCCAAACTTGTATTAGATTTGAACTTGTGTAAAACTTAGACTTGTGACATATTTATAGCTATGTGATAGATTATGGACTCTATGTGATGGATCTATGGACTCTATATGTCTATGTGATGTATTATGGACTTATGGACGTTTGTGATGGATGTTTGTGATGTTATATGCGCATGATGGATTGCGAATGATGGATGTGAGGATATATATGTGATTTGAATGGGTGGATGCGATATATATGTGATTTGAATGATGAATGTGATATATATATATATATATATATATATATATATATATATATATGTCTATTTTGTCTGTATTGTTGGAAATCAAAAAACAAAAAAAAATAGCATTTTCTTATTTGCCGAGTGTCACACTTGGCAACTAAATTAGTTATCAAGTGCAATTGTCATTGCACTCGGCAACTCTAGGAAACAGAGAGCCTAAAAGTGTCAGTTTCCCAGAGTTGCCGAGTGCAATGGTAATTGCACTCGGTAACTAATTATTATAAAAAATAAAAAAATTTAGTTGCCGAGTGCCAGCTGGCTGACATAGCTGGCAGCTGGCACTCGGCAACTAAATTTTGGCAGAAAAAATAAAAAAAAAATTGGTTGTCGAGTGCCAGCCAGCTGGCAGGCTGGCACTCGACAACTAAATTTTGGCAGAAAAAATAAAAAAAAATAGTTTTTCGAGTGCGAGCCAGCTGTCACTCGGCAACTAGTCCATCAAGGTTAACGGCCCAATTTTAGTTGCCGAGTGCTTGACCCGGCACTCGGCAAATAAAATAGCACGTGGCATATTAGTTAGAGTGCCCGAAATCTGACACTCGGCAACTAAATTAGTTGTCGACTCAGCGTCTGCCGAGTGCTAGTTGCCGAGTGCGGCACTCGGCAAACCAGTTACCGAGTGCAAAAGGCTTGTTGCCGAGTGCCCCTACCACTCGGCAACTCGGCAATTTCCTGTGGTGTAGTGAAACTATAAGAGGGTAAAAATTTATGTGTATATTATGTAATGAGCAAAGTTTTAGATTTTTTCATGTTTGGGTAATATGAGTTTGTGCTGACCTCAACAATAATTTATTCTAAATTCACTGATGTCCTTTTTATTCCTATTCTACTGTGAGACTAATCAGTTGAAATAGGAGTATTTGTTTTTTTATCCCTTTTCTCACTGATGGGAGACTAATCCGACTTTTACTTTATATATATAATTCCGTTTTTTATTGAGTATATATGCGATTCCACATAGGAATTAATCGCTATTTTTTCATATTTCTTTTTTCCGCTTTCAAGTCAAATCCGACTTTTAGACTTCTTTCTTACATCTTTTGTTTTTATCTTTGCCATCAAAATATTATGTCCACTACTTAATATAGAACTGTTCTGCTGATGGTTTCTACTGCTGATAAAGTCAGCTTGGACTGTTTTTTGCTATTTTGTTGTGAGTGAAAAATATTATACAATGCTGATAAGCTAATCTGATAAGTTAAGCGAACAGACTAGGTGAGAGCGTGTGAATCCAGGCGTCGGACCAGGTGATGTGGACCTCGCCGACGTTAGTATCGAGCCCGAGCTTCTTCCAGACGGTGTGAGAGGCATCCACGATGGAGAAAGTTAAATATGCTCTTGAGGGCACATGCCCTCTTTCAGACTAGCTAGGAGGGAAAATCTCATCATATAGAAAACAAAAGTTACAGTGTTGCACACATACATATACATACACGGAAGTAGGAAAACCCGAAATCAAGCGTAAACAAAGTCACTGGGGGAGGACTAAAAAAATATAGAGAAAATTTCTTATTTGTCAATGGCGGAATAGTGCTGCAGTGAAAATTTCCTATTTGTCACTAGAGAAAAATGAAGTTTTCAGTTTTAATGCAAAACAATGACTACACTTTGATCATGCTAAACACAACGTATGTACTTATTGAAGGAAAATTGATGTAAACACAACATCATGCGCCATGAAGAGTGAAAAAGAAAAGCACCTTAGTATTGATGACTTGAGTTGCATGCTGCAAGGCGGCAATGCAAACAACTAGTATTGATGACTTGAGTTGCATGTTGCAAGGCGGCAATGCAAACAGCTAGGATTCGGGGAAAAATAGGCGCGCGAAGGATAATAAGTTGGATGGGTTTTTCTGCTCTTGAGGGCATATGCCCTCAACCCATCCACCTTTGGTTGTGCATTAATGCGAATTTGTGTTGAGATGTGTGTGCGCACACATCCCACCTCCACCTCCATCTCCCCCACCGTACTTTAAGGGAGATGTAAACACCAACACATTGATGATCATAATCATCTCGCTTCTATCTATTTTGGTAGCTCTAGCTATGGCTGCTGTCATTTGGTTTTTTTGTTCCAAATACAAAAAGAAGCTGAGAGTGACAAGTCCCCGAGCAGCAATCGAGGTCTCGCTGAGGTGGATGGACCAGGCGGAGACAATCCCAGCTCGTTCACCCACCACTTCTATTATCCCAGATCGTTCGTCCACCATTTCCGAGCTGGCATCTGACGCAACTGAGTTCATAAAACAAATAAAAGACTGGCAAAACAAGGAATCAGTGGCAGGCTCGTCCTCAGGTGTGAAAGGGAAAGAGAAATGCGAAGCTTGATACGGAATGCCCTGCAACACGATGTCTTCCAGGTGACACTTTTGCAATTTTTACTTCCAAGCCAGTGGCGGATCCAGGGGGGCTGGGGGGCTGCAGCCCTCCCCCCCTATGGCCTCCTTTCTCCACTAAATGTATATAAAAACCACTACTTTCTCTATTAAATTTCTTCAAAATTTACTCATTTCTCCATTAAATCTCTATAAAATAACTTATTTCTCCATTAAATCTCTATAAAATTCTCCAAAATCTTCATTGTTGCTCATGATATTTATTACTTAGCCCCCCCCCCCCCCTTGATCGCATCCTAGATCCGCCACTGTTCCAAGCAGATATCACATTGTTGGTCACGCACACATCCTAGGTAGGTTACTTACAGTTATTTATAAGTCTTTTAAAAATGTAGAATGCTACTATATCAGCACAGATCACCGGCATTGTATTTTATCTAGTAGAGATCTTTAGTTGGTTGTTTCTGTTCATCGTAGCACAAAGGTGGCAGTGAGTGGATGTATTTTGGAATCAGAATCAGAATGCAATTTCCAGAAAGAAATTGGAAAGAGGAGTGTTTGCAACCCATATGTGAGAGTTACATAGATTTGAACTTCAGTGTATAATATTCGGTGTAGATTTTCTAAATGGCCATGCATCCTTAGACGATGCAAACCAAATTTAAATCCCCTTTGCCAATAATGGGGAGCAATAGAGTACCCCTCCATTTTTTAACAAGTAGACTACCCCTGCATTAGCTTATACTTCCTACATCCCTTTCCACCATTATTAGTTTTTAAAATTTGTCTTTTTTTGTCTACCTCTGCATCAATGTATCATTTGTACATCACTTCACATAATTATGAGCGCCTCTTATTTTTAATCCATTCATGTCGTCCCAGGAAAGACAAAGGAAAAGAGAGCTACTAGCTGTTCTTCCATTGTAGATGTACGTCGGCGAGGTCCATGTCACTTGGTCCGACGCCTGAATTCACACGCTCACGCAAGTTGGATCTTGGATGGGCGCGCGGTATGCAAATGCCGGCGTGCGGTTGTGCCCTATCTCTAGCTAATAATTACTACCACATCTAGTTTAATTTGCTACTAGACTCTCCACCGCTTGACAGTGGAGAGCTTGAATAAAAGTTTTCTTTCACGAGAGTGCAGGTGTGTTAGATTGTTAGTATACATGTAATGTGAGAAGAAGTTATATGTTATACTTTAATAGAAATTAAGGATGAAAATGTTCTAGGTCTATTTATATTTTATCCTTTTATATATGAAATTTATAAAGGCTATAATTTATTTCATGATGACCATGACATACATAATAATATAAGTTAATATTGGTAATAATATGACAATGTCTTATTAATTTTGTATAACGAATTAAAATACTTTCTACATCCTAAATTGTACTATGTAGTTCTGGTTTTCTGGATACACAGTTTTTCTACGGATCTAATAAATATGCATTATGCCTAGATACATAAATAAAAGCTATATATCGTGAAAAGCCACATTAACTTACAATTTAGAATAGAGTAGATTTTTCTTTTGTTGTCAAGCACAAAATATTTTCTCCTGATATATCATATAACTTTAGTTTTTATAATATCCATGCATGTATCGGTAGAGTTATATATCGAGTTCTGTAAGTTCCTTTTATAACCTTTTAAAATATTCATTAAAGTTGGCATTGGCTAGTCGTCGTCGTGTCAAAAATTAGTTTAACTATTGATATTGATGATTATGACAATCTTTTATTGAGAGTTAAACTGATTTATAGGTACAACTTACATTTGTTTATATTAGATTGAAGATATTTCAGTTTATGCTAGTATGTTCGCTTAACTTATCAGATTAGCTTATCAGCATTGTATAATATTTTTCACTCACAACAAAATAGCTAAAAAAAGTCAAAGCTGGTTTTATCAGCAGTAGAAACCATCAGCTGAACAGTTCTTATTGAGTAGTGGACATAATATTTTGATGGCAGTAAAGATAAAAACAAAAGCAGTGGATCTAAGAAAGAAGTCTAAAAGTTGGATTTGACTTGAAAGAAAAAAAAAAGAAATATGAAAAAATAGCGATTAATTCCTATGCGGAATTGCATATATACTCAATAAAAAACGGAATTATATATAAAGTAAAAGTCAGATTAGTCTCCCATCAGTGAGAAAAGGGATAAAAAACAAATTAATACTCCTATTTCAACTGATTAGTCTCGCAATAGGGAGAATAGGAATACAAAGGACAGCCGTGAATTTAGAATAAATTATTGCTGAGGTCGGCACAAAACTCATATTACCCAAACTTGAAAAAATCTAAAACTTTCCTCATTACATAGTATACACATAAATTTTTACCCTCTTATAGTTTCACTAGATGGGTATGGTCATTCATATTCTCAATGCGAACTATTGACATCATTATTTGGAATTGCATCAAGAAATTCTTGTTTCACGAAACGAATGACACAGTTTATTTACAAACCCATCTCAAATACAATTTTGTAGACCTATGTTCACAATTTTCACTACTGAAAAATACTTTTCGACCGATGTTGTGGCAATATGAAGAACTAGCACAAGTTTGAGATATAATTATTACCCGGTGTTATACAATCATATTACACCTCCGAATGGAATCACATTCTAGATTCATAGAATTCGAAGTTCCATGCAAATATCTTCTAACTCTAGAGTAGCAGCCCAGGTCAAATTAATTTGTGTAGCACTTCTCTTGTTCTGGCAATATCTGTCACGGAAATTAAAATGATTTTTTGCCTCATATGGTCCGCGAACTGTTCCGAAGGAGGACGATGGACTAAGTAAGCCTGTTTGGATTCAAGGGACTAGGACTAGTGACTAAAATATGGACTAAATAGAAGTCTCTTGAGTTGTTTGGTTCAAGAGACTACAAGGGACTAAACATCATTAAATACAGCTAACAAAGACTATATTGCCCCTACTCAATGCAGCACCAAGTGCGGTCAGGAGCAATTATTGAGGTATATGGGGTGTCCAAAGGTTCCATTAATTCCAAATAGCAGCCCCCTTGAGACTTATATGTACTAGTCACTAGTCTCTCTACTGTCCAAGTGTTTGGTGAAATTGAGACTAATTGGGACTAATTAGTAGTCACTAGTCACTAGTACCTCCAATCCAAACAGGGCAAAAGTCTAATCACCACCTGACAGCAAAACACGTTAGCCCTTTGTTATAGGGAATCAAAGCACCAAACTCCCACTAGTAGAAAAACGATTTTTACTGGCGCCCCAAAAAACGATTTTTACTTAAGAAATCTACCTGTAGAAATGGGAGATTTCTACAGGCGGTTCGTTAAGACAACCGCCACTAGAAATCGACATCGGATTTTTTCCACTGATTTTTTTTATTTTTGTAAACGACCTCGGATGGAAAAACTTTCTACATGAAAGTTGTAGATCTCGAAAAGTTATGAAACTTTGTAGCTGACAACTTTTTCATTTGAAATCATCTTGTCATCGAAAAATACATTTGAATGCGTCAAATTTTTTGTAAACAACCGCGGATGGAAAAACTTTGTACATGAAAGTTGTAGATCTCGAAAAGTTATGAAACTTTGTAGTTGACAACTTTTTCATTTGTGTTGACACCATTTTTTGTACGGGTCAATATTAAACCAAGTGTATTGATCGGTAAAGGGGTTTCTCATCGGCATCAAGGGCTATCGGTTTCATTACCGATGGAAGTAGAAGAATCTGCCGATGGTGGATGTGATAGTAGAAACGTCAATGGAGAAAAGAGAAGACATTTGCCGATGAGAAGATGTTGCCGATGAAAGTAGAAGAGTATTGCCGATAGGAAGGTATTGCTGATGGACAAAGGATGTGGCCGACGTCAGCAGAAAGCTACCGATGGCAACAAGAGGAAGGTTGCAGATTGGAAAGAGTCTGCCGATGGAAAGTTTCATCGTAGGGAAGACAAATAAGGAAACTGACGATTTTTATGCTAGTATTATTGTTTTAGTTTGAGTCTGACTCTTTCATTTTATTTCCTTAAAAATAGGAGTTATGTTTAGGTATGAATCGTGTCTGTTTGCAACTCCTGTTACCGGAGTATAAATATGTACCCAGGGGCGATGTATCAGAGATATCCAATACAATCAAACAAATCTATTATTTTCGTCTTACTTTTCAGCACCTACTTTTTCGTACTAGTTATAGTTTATCTACGAGTTCTTGCGATCTCGATGGGCTGCATCTACAAGATCTCCGTCTACCTCGCGAGTTCCTCTTTTTGAGCAATCTGAGCCTTGACATCCGGGCGTATCGCTGTCGTATCGTTCATCGTTGTTCTAGTCATCGTCCTTGTTGATTAACTGGTCAAATCAACTGGCACACCTTTGGATATCGAGTTCAGGTATAAGCCCGAGGTGTTCGCAGATCTGACGCTTTTTGTGTCAACACCTCTTTTGGCACACCCGGTGGGACCCTAGATACATCTCTTGATCACGGTCATGGGTGATTCTACAGACGTCAATCCAAGGAACGTCATCGAAGTCTCCGAAGTGGATCTGAAAGATGATCAGAAGCAGGCTATGGAGCAGGCTATGGAGGAGTACAAGCAGTTGTATCTGAAATCCTTCAGCCTAAACAGGAGTGGCGATGCAGTACAGAAGCAAGATCCGCCGTTGCTGCGGCAGGTCACTTTCGATGCCAATCCTGGTAAGTTACAAGATATGGTTAATGTCGCGTTAAATCAGGCGTTGATTAACCACTCTATGGTGTTGTCCAATACTATATATAATGTTGTCATGCAATCTTTCAAAGAAGGGCAGCCACCTAAATATGTCGGTCTGGCGTATCATCGACCCGGGTCGGCATCTGCTACAATTTCATCGGCGGCTCCAGCGTTCCAGCCTGTAAATCCTTCTGCCGATGAAGTTACACCGACAAAATCAAGCCCTGCAAGCATCGTTCAGCTAAGCATTGATCTAGCGGCGTCAGCAGCATCAGGACAGATGGTCTCGAACCGACCGGCCCGCTAACTGGTGGGGGTACGGTATGCCTCCAGATTCGTCTGCCGACGCCAAGTTGATCCAAGACAATGCGGCGGGGAAGGCTCCTGTGGAATTGGTGACATCGGCACAACCGATGAGCCCGGTGATGCATCATGCTGCATCTGCTCCAAACATACAGTTGTCGCCGGGGAGTCTTCAGATGGTCGTACCCAAGATGTCTTGCGGGCAACCATCGACAAATGCGTCGCCGATGCAATAGGATAGGACAGTTATAAACTATCCTATGATGATGGTGAACCCTCCAACGGGGGTGTCAGTGCATCTAGGGGGCCCATTCGTTGACTATTCCAGGACGCAGGAACAGCAGGCGCCGGGCAATTACCAACTATCGGCAGGTCACATGCCGATGACCCACAACCCTGTGTGGGCTGGTCCAATTCAACAACAGGTGGTGCAATCTGGGCACCAGATAACGGGGGCGTAGCAATACCCTTACCCGGCCATCATTCAGAATGAGACATCGGTGTATCGGCCAGCGGTGTCCCAATACACCTCTGTGGGTGTCCAAGGATATACATCGGCAAGTCAGCTGATGCATAATGTTCAGCAAGGTGGTGTTACGCCTACGCCAATTGGGCCAGCTTACCCACTACAGAGGCAAGAGGGGATGTATCAACCAGTCCAGCCGATGAATGTCCAGCTTGAGCATTGGCAGGATCAAGATGCATACTAGGCCGATAAGATCGCCGAAGTGATGAAAGAACAGTTCGGCATCAAGCCTAAGGTTAATACGTATTCTTATCGGACACCATATCCTCCGGCGTACGACTTGATGCCTCTTCCGAATCGGTACAAGGTGTCAGATTTCACGAAATTTTCCAGCCAAGATGATACGTCGACGATGGAGCATATCAACCGCTTCATTATCCAATGTGGAGAAGCAGCTACCAGAGATGAACTAAGGGTGAGATTGTTTTCGTCATCCTTGTCTGGATCGGCATTTACGTGGTTCATCTCGCTTCCTCCAAACTCTGTAATTACTTGGGCCGATCTAGAGAAGCAGTTTCACAGATACTTCTTTTCTGGTGTGCATGAGAAGAGAATTACCAATTTAGTCAAGCTAAAGCAACATAATGACGAATCGGTAGAAAGCTTCGTCCAAAGGCTTCGGGACGTGAAGAATAAATGTTACATTCACGAAATTTTCCAGCCAAGATGATACGTCGACGATGGAGCATATCAACCGCTTCATTATCCAATGTGGAGAAGCAGCTACCAGAGATGAACTAAGGGTGAGATTGTTTTCGTCATCCTTGTCTGGATCGGCATTTACGTGGTTCATCTCGCTTCCTCCAAACTCTGTAATTACTTGGGCCGATCTAGAGAAGCAGTTTCACAGATACTTCTTTTCTGGTGTGCATGAGAAGAGAATTACCAATTTAGTCAAGCTAAAGCAACATAATGACGAATCGGTAGAAAGCTTCGTCCAAAGGCTTCGGGACGTGAAGAATAAATGTTACATTCACGAAATTTTCCAGCCAAGATGATACGTCGACGATGGAGCATATCAACCGCTTCATTATCCAATGTGGAGAAGCAGCTACCAGAGATGAACTAAGGGTGAGATTGTTTTCGTCATCCTTGTCTGGATCGGCATTTACGTGGTTCATCTCGCTTCCTCCAAACTCTGTAATTACTTGGGGCGATCTAGAGAAGCAGTTTCACAGATACTTCTTTTCTGGTGTGCATGAGAAGAGAATTACCAATTTAGTCAAGCTAAAGCAACATAATGACGAATCGGTAGAAAGCTTCGTCCAAAGGCTTCGGGACGTGAAGAATAAATGTTACAGCTTAGTGCTGGACGATCGACAATTGGCAGATTTAGCCTTTCAGGGATTACTGCCACACATCCAGGACAAATATGCATCTCAAGAATTCAAAAGCCTCAACCATCTCGTGCAGAGAGTTGCCCATCAAGAAGTTAAAGCCTTCGAACCTAGAAAGACTTGGAACAAGAAGGTGTCTTTCATTGAACAAGAAGAAGATTCTGAATCAGATGAAGGGATGGATATCGGCGTTGCTGAGTGGGTAAAGGATAAGAGGCCGATATCCTGTCTGTTTGGTCAAAAGGAGGCTGAAAGATTTACTTTCGATACTACTAAAGCCGATAGGATATTTGATCTGTTGCTTCAAGAAGGGCGGATTAAGCTGGCGCCTAATCAAGTGATTCCATCGGCTGAAGAACTTAGAAGGATGAGGTATTGTAAGTGGCATGATGCAACCTCACATAGTACCAATGATTGCAAAGTCTTTAGGCAGCAGCTACAGTTTGAAATGTAGTCTGGGCGAATCAAGTTTGAAAATTCTAGAGCCCAGAGGCCGATGAAAATTGACCAGCATCTGTTTCCTAATAATATGGTGGAAATTAGTGGAAAGGTCAAAGTACTGACATCGGAAGTAGCCAAGAAGAATTCGTCGGTGGATCCCGAACATCAAATAGTTGTACAGGATGTAAAGGGAAAAAAGCTTGCCGATGAAAGGGAGGGTAAAAGAACTGTCAATGGAAGCAATGGCTCCAGGGGGTCTCAGAGACGTTCGTCGTATGGTGTTGTGATCACGCATGGAAAACCGTGACCAGAGTATAAGCGTTCGTAAGAAGAACAACATCGGCAACAAGAAGAAGAGAGACGCCAAGAACGGTATCAGCATAAAGATCATTGGAAGTGCCCTTTCTTTGTCCATTGCTGGGAAGAAGGCATCAAGCTGCCCACTGCCGATAATTGTCCTGAATGCAATGGGTACTATCCTACTGATCGATCAAAGAGGGAGTTTCGCTTTGGAGATCGTGAATCCACCTATGCTAGGCCGATCAGGGGAAAGGAATCAGTGCATGATCGGCTTGCGGCCAAACTTAGTGTACATGACAAGCTCGGCAAGCGTATTCGTCAAGAGAATCTTGAAGAGATGGCTAATACGAGGGTGCCCGATGAAGAGATATTCTCCAGAGATCCAAACATAAGGGGTAGTGCAAGCCGACATGGTGAGAAACAGTACCAGCCTGTTTGGAAGACTAAGCTTCCTCAATGGTGTCCCAAGGGTCTGACGAAGACTCAGAGAAGGAGGATCCAGCGCGAACGCCAGAATGATCTGCAGTATGGTGAGAACCCTTCGAAGGGAGGATTTCCAGTTCGGGAATGGAAGCCAAAACACCAGGAAAGGAGTCTATCGGCAGAAGTCAATATGGTTGTTATGTTGCCGATGGAGTTCATGGCACCTACTGATAATGAAGAAGAAGCTGCTGATATGGCTCAGCTAGTGCTAGATCCGATGGCGGTTGTCTTTGAGAAACCTGCCGATCATGAAAGGCATCATTTGAAAGCTTTGTTTATCAAGGGCAAAGTCGATGGACAACTAATATCAAAGATGTTAGTCGATGGTGGGGCGTCGATTAATATAATGTCGTATGTCATGTTCAGGAAGCTTGGAAAAGGTTACCAAGACTTAGTTAAGACAGACATGAAGCTGAAAGATTTTGAAGGCAATGTGTCACCAGCTATGGGAGCAATATGCGTAGAATTAACTATCGGCAGCAAAACTTTGCCGACAACATTTTTTGTGATCGGCGATAAAGGTACCTACAACTTGCTCCTAGGAAGGGATTGGATTCATGCTAATTGTTGTATTCCTTCCACGATGCATCAAAGCCTCATGCAATGGGTCGGGGACAAGATTGAGATCGTCCGGAGTGAAGCCCCGTCAATGGTTGCATCGGCAGAATCGGAAACTTACGAGCAAACCAAGTTCATATCAGGCGAAGCTTGGGATACTGAGTTTCTCAAAGTTGCCGATTACCAGATCATACCAATCCAGGCGGTTCTCTAAAGAGGAATATTAACATATCGGTTGACCGATGATGGAGAGCCTAGGTAGGGGTTTACATCGGCAGATGATTTAATAGAGATAAATATCGATGATGGCAATAAGTCTAGATTAATTTTATCAGGTTGGATTTTTCAATGTAAACAATCGTTGAATGATGAGGTTTGCTTTATTTGGAACTATACAGAAATACCTGGTTTAAGACCAAAAATAATCAAACATCAATTACCTGTTAACTTGGTTCCAGCTATGTCGGTAATCAATGCACCGATGTACTCTTAATGTGTTGATCGGTGTTAAATTACGAAATTGAATAACGCTTCATGGTCGGATCGGATAGTACGCCACGATGCAATCAAAGTGCTTATCCGGATAGATGCATAAAAAGTGATGTGAATGCACATATCGATGATAGAATTATCATGCAGAACATCGGTAGAAGAGCGCACTAACGTTATATTACAAGCAAAATCAATTGTCAGAGATCATAGTTGTCGACACAGCAGATTACAACAGGGATTGGATAGACGAAATAATCGCATGCAGACGAATTTGGTTCGTCTCCTCTATTTTCCTAGCATCGTCATCGGCAGAACCCTCAACTAGCTTGATTTTCCTCCTCAGCAAAAGAGCTTCATGGGCATTGGTATCCCTTTCTTGTTGCAAAATATTGGTGGTGATTGGGAGTTGAATCTTCTTCTGGTTAGCTGAGTTTAAAGCTTCATCCACTTTCTTCAGTTTGGCCAACAGTTTTTCTCTTTGTGCTGATAGGCGGATGATCTCTTGTTCAAGCACGCTGTTAGAAGACTCCAGGTGGATGATGTCTTTGTGCTTTTCATCCGCAGTTTGCTTGAACTTGAGTATCTCCTCTTCAATCTTTGATTGGGTAATCCTATCGGCAATACGGCGTAAAGACCATTGATATTAGAGTTGTCGACTTTCAATAAACACTGCTTGGAAGAGTATCTCTTCGATATCGGCAGGCAGCTGGCCCTGAATTTCCTTGAAAGCTACCCTTACTACATTGGAATCTTGGACTAGGTCGGAGGTACTTTGTTGCAGTAAGGATAACAGTGCTTCAAGTTTGGTCTTTACTTCTGCCGATATAGCGTTTGATAATGGAGCAGAGCTTCAAGTTTGATCTTCTTCATTTTCTTCTGGCAAGTTGATGGCAAAAGAGAATAGACTATTTGTGGTGTCTTGGGCCTGAAAAGAAGAGAGTTAGAATTCTCTAATCATAAGTTTGTGTTTTGTAAAGTTTGTGACAGTCGAACTTACCATTTTCAGATGGGTTTCTTGCCTTGGGCTTGGTAAATCGGTTGGCACAGTGGTATCTTGTGAGTTGGCGATGGTTACAGATGGACTTGCCTGTATAGGGGGGACAGGTGATGCCGGTGTTGGTGTTGGTGTTGATATTGCTTCTGTTGCTGCAGCTAATCCTTGTGACGATGGCACTGTTTCCTGATTAGGGATCTCGTCCTGTAATTGATCAGGGATAGATGCGGATGTTGGCTCCAGTGCTGGTGTATCGATAGTAGTTTGAGAAGACACAGCTGGTGATGCGATTGGGGCCAATGGCTTTGGATGTTTTGATCGGGGAGCCGCACTCGAGGAGCTGTGACGCTTCGATTTTTGCGCTTGGGGGGCATCGGCAAACCGAATTGGAGAAACTTGTACATTCGGGACCGCTGCCGATGAACCCGTTGGCTGCAAAAGGGAGCATGCCATGCGAGGTGAAGATTAAGTGAATACTGCAGGTGAGAATTTATGATCGGCACAGAGAATGGAGACTGTTACCTCGAAAGCTTGTGCTAGGATAGTGGCAGTGACCGATGGAATGGCAGCAACCTCAATCGGTTTTTTGGGTTTGAGGGTGACTTTAGGTGTTTTTCCATACATGAGAGTAGCCAGTGAAGGGGCCTTGCTGCCGATTGCTGACATAGGGTTCATCAGTTGCAGGTTGAAATATTTACCGCTTCTACTCTTTTTAGGGATTGGATCATTAACCTGTTCACAGGAAATTAGTTACTGATGTATTTGAAGAGAAGGAAGGAATAAAATCAGAAGTAAACTCACCGCATCATTAGGAATAATATGATCATCATCAATCAAATGCCGATAGTAATGCGATGATACGGCGAATAGTTGATCTTTCCATTCTTGCCACCAGGATTTATATGACTTAGTGAAAAAAGACGTCGGTGTCCAAGAAGAAAAGTCAATGTTTGTTACATCGGCCTGAGGGGAGAGAGTAATAATCTTTTTCCAGTCCGCAACATTGGAGATAGTTCCTCTTGGTTTTATCACGTTGGCATAACTGAGTTTGATCGGTAATTGACCAAATGCTAGTTGTCTTGCTGCTGCCGATGAGTAATAAAATTCATAAGATGGAGAAGTGTTCTTCCCAGTCCCAAAGATGTTAACTAGAATGGCCTGGGGAGTGATGGTAGCCTTCATGATTCCTTCATTCTGAGGTATAGTCCCATCGGTAAGGCTGAGGGAGAGTGGAAATCGATTGTTTTCATCGTTATAAGGCCACCAGACCCGTTCTGCAAACGGAAGTCCGCAGTAGAATTTTTGGAAGAACAGACCAAATTGAACTTCGTTGGCATCGGTTCCAGGTAGCACTATCATAGCTTCCCCGAAGTTAAGCGGGAAACGGGTTGCCGATTCACTTTCGGCGAACACATAATCCTTAGATATTTCTCTTGGGAATTGCCGACTGAACAAATCAAATTGAAGACATTTGTGCATGTGGGCATTTAGCCATAAGTTAATGAACCACCAAGGACCTCCAAGGTTGCCGATGGGCTCGCCTAGCAGCAGTTTTCTGGACACCTGGTCTAGAAGATAGTAAACTGAACCAAGTAGATATTGGCTAAGGGGAAGACTTCCATGGGCCAGAAGTTCTGCTGTAGAAAGATACGTATCGGTAGGTCCGATTGTTCTACCGCGGAAGATGAACTTCTCTAGCCACATGTTCAGGAAAATGATGTGCTCCCTTTGGTCTACCGATCCGGTCTTTTGATATTCTTGAATATACCCAGTCCAGCCACCGGTATTGCGAATAGTTACTCGCTACTCAGGTTTCTTTTGAAAAAGGGAGGTGTTATCGGCAGAAGAGACATCCAAGCCGGTGAGCATGTACACATCGTCAAGAGTAGGAGTAGCTAGTCCGTGTTCGAATAGGAATGCGTTCATCGTGTCGGACCAGAAATAAGAAGCAACAATTATCATGTTTTCATTTTTTGTCATATCGGCAAGTGATAGTCTAATGCAATGATCTATGCTGCGTTCTGACCAATAGTCCTGTTGTGATCTAGACATCCTGAGGTACCAATTTTTCCATCCTTTAGTAGGTTTGGGCCATGAACGGAAGGTGTTTGTCCACAACCCCAGATTGAAGCATTCGGATCTAAATGGGATACGGTTGGTTTCCGCGTTGATGAAGTTAGTTGGATCGGGGTTTCCCATCGGGCCTAGACAGCAGAGATATTCTTGATTGGTAGGGATCACTATTTTCTTGCGCATTTCCTAGATCCAGAAAAGCAAAGAAAGGAAGAGAAAAGGGATCGTAAGGCGGTACGGAAAGATAAAATTGCAGTATATATAGGAAGGGAAGAGAAAAATTACCGCGGGAACGGTGAAGTTGATCGCCATTGAAGCAAGAGTTCTTGCAGGGAGCGTGATTCTTGATGAGAGAGGAAAAACCGCCACTGGTGCTTTTCGGAAATGACGGTGGAACAAAGGTGAAGATGTGAACTTAGGGTGGAAAAGAGAACGGACGATGATCTTTATAGGTCTAAGTCAAGGGGCATTTTTGAGATTTCTTTTTGGCTGGACACAGGTATAGAAGGATATCGCGATGAGTCTATGCAGTGATCGAGGAGTTGCAACTCTTGGTGCTACGGTTGCGGGAGTTGTTGGTAATTTACAACGACGCTGCGCGGTAATCAAATGGCGGTGGAATTTTGGATGGGAAAGATTGCAGTATAGCAAATTTCGGTGCATAAGATATTTTATACTCCGAAATTGGGGGGCATGTGTTGACACCGTTTTTTGTACGGGTCAATATTAAACCAAGTGTATTGATCGGTAAAGGGGTGTCTCATCGGCATCAAGGGGCTATCGGTTTCATTACCGATGGAAGTAGAAGAATCTGCCGATGGTGGATGTGATAGTAGAAACGTCAAGGGAGAAAAGAGAAGACATTTGCCGATGAGAAGATGTTGCCGATGAAAGTAGAAGAGTATTACCGATAGGAAGGTATTGCTGATGGACAAAGGATGTGGCTGACGTCAGCAGAAAGCTGCCGATGGCAATAAGAGGAAGGTTGCAGATTGGAAAGAGTCTGCCGATGGAAAGTTTCATCGTAGGGAAGACAGATACGGAAATTGGCGATTTTTATGCTAGTATTATTGTTTTAGTTTGAGTCCGACTCTTGCACGAGTCATTTTATTTCCTTAAAAATAGGAGTTCTATTTAGGTATGAATTGTGTCTGTTTGCAACTCCTGTTACCGGAGTATAAATATGTACCCAGGGGCGATGTATCAGAGATATCCAATACAATCAAACAAATCTATTATTTTCGTCTTACTTTTCAGCACCTACTTTTTCGTACTAGTTATAGTTTATCTACGAGTTCTTACGATCTCGACGGGCTGCATCTACAAGATCTCTGTCTTCCTCGCAAGTTCTGCGTTTTGAGCAATCTGAGCCTTGACGTCCGGGCGTATTGTTGTCGTCTCGTTCATCGTTGTTCTAGTTATTGTCCTTGTTGATTAATTGGTCAAATCAACTGGCACACCTTTGGATATCGAGTTTGGGTATAAGCCCGAGGTGTTCGTAGATCTGATCCTTTTTGTGTCAACAATTTGAATTCGTTTAGTGGCTCAAACAATCAATTTACATTCGGTTTAGTATAGAATGAGGTGAACTAAAACCGAATCTAGACACAAGTGAGTCATGGGTGGAGTGGTAGAGGAGGTACCGCGCGAGGCTGAAGTATGAGGTTCGAATCCCCCCGGAGTGCGTTCATGATTTTTATGCGAAAAATACTTGTGTCAGAAGAGAAAGTGTGTTTTCCTCACTGTTCTTGTTTCTGGCCCAAAACAATCAGGCATTGATATAGATGTGTTCATCGAGCCTGTAGATAGGAGGACTTCACATTAAGGGCAATTATATTTGTGACTATCAACAATCACCCAGTGGTGTTTGCCATGTTTGGACAGATCAAAGGTAAGATGGGATGCTTGGTCTATTTGGATGATACTAAATTGGTGTACCTACATGGATCCAAGAAGGTTGTTTACGTAAGGAACCGTCACCTTTTAAAGATGGCCACAAGTATCGCATCAAATTGAACTTAAGATACTATGGCTACATCGCGCAGGATGAACCCCCTCCAAAGAGACGTCATAATGGACAATATGTGTACAGTATGTTGAAAAACATAAAGATCATCTACAGAAAGATGAATCTAGATGGAATGATCAGAGATAGAAGCATACCTCCTATCGAAGGTGTACCTTTTAAGAAACAATCGGTCTTCTTTTAGTATCTCCCTTATTGTCCACAATTGGCGGTCCCCCATGCCATTGATGCTATGCACATGTAGAAGTTTGATGTAGAAGAATGTCTTCGAGAGTCTCATTGGTACCTTGATGCACACAGCCAGAAAGGATGGCCTAAAAACACAGAGGGACATGGAGCGGCTAAATGTGGTGCTAGAGCTTCACCCGATACATCAAGATAATGGAAAATACACTCTGCTCGCAGCTAGCTACAACCTAGACATAGAAGAGAGCAGAGCTTTACTCACATCGGTGAGGGAGATCAAAGTCCTGACTAGGTTTTCGGCGAACCTAAAGAAGCTAGTGTCAATGAAGGACCTGTCATATTTCACTATTGCAAGGCTCACGATTGTCAATGATGGAGACGGGCAGGCGGGTTCCTAGGCCTCTCCCAGAATTTATTTTTTTTTCTATTTTCAAAACGCGATATTCGGACAGTGTTTGTATTTCTTATGACTATTGGATAAATCTGTAAGCGCACAGATTATACAGTTGTAGTACTTGACCGGGAGTATTCCAGGTATCGTATTTTCCTCAGGTAACACATTCTCCAACCCGTGACGGTTCGTTGAGGAATCAACTCGTTCTTGTCATTTCGAACGACCGTCATACATCCCTTCTTAGGCACAACATGCACAGGGCTAACCCATTCACTATGAGGAACGGGGTAGATGATCCCCGCGTGCAAGAGTTTCTAGACCTCCTTCTTTACTACTTCTCTCATTGCATTATTCAATCTACATTGAGGTTCTCTAGAAGGAAGAGCCTCAGGTTCGATAGGGATGCGATGTGTGCAAAGAGCAGGACTAATGCCCTTAAGATCTTGAAGATAATAGCCTAAGACTGATTGATGTTTTTCTAAGACGGTGAGGAGTTTAAAAGACTCTTCAGGGGAGAGTTTGTCACTGATGATCACAGGGGCCTCACGATCGTCATTTAGAAAGGCACACTTTTAAACCAGCTGGAAGGGGTTTAAGTTCTATAGAGGGCTTAGATGGGGGTTTGGATTTCTCAAGATCTATGGGTTCGTCTAGATCATCTTCTTCCTAGATGAAATCTTCAGTGTCTTCTTCTAGATTAGGATGAGATGATTCTAGAAGAGATGCAACCATCACTTCCTCTATGGGTCAGATTCTCAGAGCGATTCCGTCATGGTGTTAATTAGCGTAGGAATGGTCTGTGCGATCCCACAACTCTCAATAAATTGTCCTGAAGAAAGCTTCAAGAACTTTTTGGTCGGAGTTAGAGCTATCTCACCTAGGAGAGCATTAGATAAAGTTTTAGACATGATTCTTACTCCTACGGTAGGATCGTAAAGAGAGTCTAACTTTGCTATATTGATTTGACAAGAAATAGGGGTAGAGGAAGAAAGAATTCGAATTGGCTCGAATGAAGATTCGGCCTCTTCTAACCACTCATTCCTCATGATAGAAGCTAGATCTTGAATCATCTCCTGGATATAGGCGTCCTCTATGCGAGTAGGAATGTGAAGTTTCGGAGCTTTTCGAGCAGCAGACTTCATTTGCACAGGCTGACTAAAGGCGTTTCCAAAATAGGAAAATAGATCAACCTCAATATCAAGGGGGTATTCCAAGGGATGAATTTCTTCTTCCCTTGGTGGTCCAGGATCGATAGTAGGATCTTGAGATGTAGAGGGAAGAGTTTCGGCTATCGATGTCGTTTCTACTCTGGGGGCTGGTTTTTGTTCTTCCGTGGGTCCTTCATAATATACGTTAGTATAGGGGTGTTATCAAGAATCTTCGTGAGAAGACTCTTCCCTACACTAACAGGTAAACTCAAGAAGGCTCCCCCGGAAGATATGTCAAGGAGTTGTGCAGAATCTCTGCTAAGACCGCCATAAAAATGTTGTAAAATTGTAGGCTCGGTTATAGCAAGATCAGGGCCTGAAGATACTAGATCTAGGGAAGAATGCCAAACAAAATTTAGGCATCAATTTGGCGAGCGTACCATCTACGTGGCGAGCGTACCATCGTTTGGCTATTCCCGTTAAAGAGAACGGAAATAGCTTCCACTTAAGGGTACCTGGCCTCATCCCTTGAATGTGCACACATGAACAAAGTTGTTCAAAGTCATGTATATGAGTGTAGGGATTCTCGTCTTCATCCCCAGAAAATGGTTTTTCCTTAACTGTCGCTATGAGACTCGAGCGAAACTCATAACGAACGGCCAAAACAGCCTGAGATGATTTAGGTTGCTCCAAGCTAGTGCCCGTTGGAGCACCATATTCGAAAAGTGGGGTTTGATCCATATGTATATGTGGAGTGAAAAGATGTAATCAAACAAAAGATAAAATAGGACCAAAGGATACTAGTTAAAACAGCTACCGTTCCTCGGCAACGGCGCCAGAAATACTTGTTGGTATTTCTTATGACTATTGGATAAATCCGCAAACGCACAGATTATACCGTTGTAGCACTTCATCGGGAGTATTTCAGGTATCGTATTTTCCTCAGGGAACGATAAGTGATCTAACTAGGATTAAAGATATGTCCTATGATGGATCAAAGGAGATTATGATAACTGGGTTGAGAGGTTCGATATAGCAAAGATGTCTAACAAGGGATTGTTGGTTATACTGGCCTTATCGGCCCTTCTCTTGCAGGAGGCGACGGGATAGATCAGAAAGAGGGTAAAACTCTAACTGGGCCGTGTCGTCAAGTTGTATTGAAGCCTTACCTTTTAAGAACTTATCTGACACGCGTGGTGGAATACAAAGACTAGATAGAGTTGTCACCTTCTACTAGCATCCACAAACAATTCGCGCGATAAGTGATTTACAAAAGTAAGATTAAGCTTAGACACCATGTCTACACTAATCTTACTACTCTAACCTTGGCCTAAGATTAAAGCACTTTACTCAGAGCAAAGCGATGATCAAGCGTGAAAAGTTGTATAACAGCTAAACTAGGTTTAGAATACTTAATACTATAAAGAACTCAGAAGAAGTCACTTACAAGTGCTAAACTTACAAGAGACTCGCATCCGCTGAGGAAGGACTCTGAAGAAGATTCCCGACAGACCCGGGGGTTTCTCCAGAAGAATTCCTCACTCTCCTCCAACTAGCATAACACTACTGAAGAGCTCTGCTAAGAGACTAGAGAGTAGTTTCTCCAATGAGGCATGAAATGAATAGGGAGCTATAGGGGTCTATTTATAGCTAGAGGGAGGGCCTAGTGCCATGTCAGCGATCTGCGTCACTTCCATCATCCACCGTAGGATCAAACCGTCATTAGAACCGACTTAGATCAATGGGGGAGATCAAGTGGCTGCATGGAGGCATACAGGAAGTCGGTGGGGAGGTCGGTGCACCTTTTGGGCACCAGGCCACAGTTGGCCGACCGCCCAATGGCAGGTGGGCCCTGCCACTTTCCCTCAGGAGGTGTCCCCACAGCACAGGGGGCATGTGGGTGGCCTGGTGGGACCACAGGGTGATCGGTTGATCCCCCTATGGGCTCCCTGGCCCACCTCTGCCTCTGTATGCTGGTCCCACTTGTCATATTTAGTGGTTGTTTGTTCTGAGGTGTTTATCTCGTTGATATCCTTGATGTGGGCCCATGGATCCTCGTGATATGAATCTGAACCGTTGGGAGGAAATACACTTGGATCCAAGGGGTAGGAAGTGTTCTGGAAGGTGTTTCTAGGATCATGGGGGCTTGGGAGGCCTGGTGGGCCCACAGGGTGGTCGGTCGACCCCCTAAGTGGGCCCACTGGCTCCCAAAAGTCCCCATTTGTCATTACCTGCATCAAATACTCATGGAACATGTGGGACTAGTTATTTGGCACAATATGTTCAGGTTATGCTTGTTTTCCTTTGAATATGAGGATGTTGATGGTGTTTTGATGATGATATAATAGCTCATAATTACCGTCAACAAGATCCCCCATACTTACCTCTTTACTCGTCCTCGAGTAAAGGTTAAAAGATAACAAGACTATGCTATTCAAAGTACAAAGCAAACATAAAGGTTTACTCAAGACATTTTGTCATACCAATGGGATATGTAGTACTGGCTAACATATATCCTCAAGAAGATGAGGAATGGAACAGTTCTCAAGGAAAAGTCATCTTTCCCAAATCATATTTTAGTACTTGGAGTTTTTGATAAATTTTTCAAAAGATATCTCATAAGTCCACTTACTCCTCTTATAGCACTCTAAGTCACTCAAAGTGTATAATTCCTTACCAAGGCGTAAAGAGGTTGACTTCTTTTGTATCTCCTACTTATAAAAGGCTTATCTGGAGCTTAGGTAGGGATGATCAAAGTAGTAAACTTGCATCACTTATATTGTAAAGCCAAAACAAGGATCCAAGGAGAAAAACGTCATAATCCTAAATCAAGATGTGCATGTGTGTGTGAAAGTGCAATCAAGCCTTAAGTGGGTTTTGGTGACATGACAACGCAATTAGAAGACTAATGAGACTTTGTGAGTATGACAAGCAGGTTAAACTTAAGGAGGTTGATGAACAGGTTGGCAAACCCCTCCAATTACAAAAGTGCATGACAATAAGCTCAAAGCGTTTAAATTCTGTTATACTTTGAGTTTGAGTTAGGTATGTCGTACTATAAAGAGGGATTCAACAAGCATGCCAACAAGTGAACCAAATGCATATCTTTACAAATACATCACACCTCCACAGACATAGTGGGCAAATCAGCCAGCTATTCGAAGATCAACCCTATGCTGTTTTGCCCAAGCCGGCACTGTCGCGACTTGCTCAGCCAGTGAGCACTGAGGAAGTATTTCATACCCCCTCACTCACCCCCAATGGCTAGTTCTGCCATTCTCATTCTCACATTTTGCAAGAATAGAAAGAGAAGCTCCTCTCTTGCTCTCCCTTCTCCCTTGGTGCTCAACCACTCTCCTCCTTTGATGTCCAATCATTCTTTGAGAGATTGAGCCTCCAAGCTTTGAGAAGAAGCTTCTCCCTCGGATCTTCACTCCTACAAGCATTTGGTTTGCGTGGTGGCTGGTGGTTTGAGTTCTTTACTCTTGGAGCTTTGCTCCTAGCCGGTTAGAGGTTGCCCTTGAGCTTGCCTCCTTCGTGTGGCAGCCTAGGGAAGTTTGTATCACCCCATATTGCTAATACATTCCTCTCATCTCAAGGGTTCATCCCCTTGACTTGAGACCGAGGAAAGAGCTAGCCTTGTGTGGCGAGTTTGAGCCTTGTGTGGCGCACCTCAACAACGTGGACGTAGGCAAGCCTTGGTGGCGAGCTGAACCACGGGTCAAATCTTGTGTCCCCTTGTGATTGTCTCTATTATTTGATATATATTGTTTGCAAGGTGATTTCTAGGGTTTGGAGCCGATCTACTCGGTGGGTGTGTTGCTACCACTTTCAGGTGGTGCTAGAGGTTTCCTACACCTCTAGGAAGGTTTATATTCAAGCACAATTTACATTCTCAGTTTATATTTTGAATTGTGCATATATCTGTTCTGGTGACCAGCACTGCTGCCCTAAGTCCAGGAGTGTCGGCCACCCTGGCAGTGTTGGCCTCACTGCTGATAGAAAGTTGCAGTTTGTTTTAAACAGGCCTATTCACCCCCCCCTCTAGGCTAATCAGGTCCTTACAGTGTGGACAATGGTATATGACTGGCATGTACTCTTTAGCTATGTATATGATCTCTTTACTTTAGGATTACTTTGAGACATGGCTATCATTTTTTTAATTAGAGCTTTTGCTCAACATTTTTTTTCATGATAGCCATATTTCTTTTGAAGAAATTGGGGAGAGATCATAACATTTATTTCTAGAGTATTTATTGGATGATCATGGATCGTGTAAATGGACAAGCATGTTTTTGTGTACTTCCGGTGTAGAAGTCACAGAAATATGTGGCGTGCGCGTGATCTTGATCTTTGGACTATGACATAATTCTCAACAAGGGTCACAAGGTTTGACAAAACTCAAAGTGATTACAAGAAGCCTATGAGGATGGTTTTGAACATGCATAAGTATTTATGGCTTTAGTAGGATTTTTCTCACTATAGAGGAGTAGTGACATTATGGTTTTATGTCATTTTCAAAAATTAATCTCCAAGAACTTTAAATAGAAAGGGTATGAATCATGAGCTGAGACTATATCACATTAATCAACAACTTAGTCCATATGATCTTCCTATCAAAGTATTTTCCCACTAGCATAAGCAAAAGGCAAGAATTTGTCTTTATGATGCTTTTGCCCAATAAACGTCATAGATCATGTCACTTTTCAAAATTTAATTTTGGATGCGTGATAAATTCCATGAAGAAATTATTTTTATTTTATTTTTATTCTTGGAAGGAAAATGAGAAAACAAAAGAAAAACATATAGGAAAAGGGTTATTTTCAATTCAAAATGTCTTAGGCACAAGTTACAATGATGAAAGGGAAAAATGAATAAAGAAATCAATCTAAGTGCCTAATTTATTGGTGGAACTAGTGATCTATGGAGATGGAGGGGCAAAGAGACCCTCTCTCTTGATTGCATGGGCCAAGCGTTTGATCTTCGCATTGGTGCTAATGCGAAGATCATTGAAACTATCCTCTAGATCTAGGCGTGCCATTCTCTCCTCTGTTGCCCGCTTTGCTAACTTAGTGTTGTTCTCCCTAAGCCTAGCGACTATGCGCAATAGCTTCTCCATATCACTTTCTTCATCTTCATCCTCGAGCTGGCCTGGAGGGCCGGAGATGGATGGCGGTTGCTAGTCCGTCGGACGGACTTGCGAGACTCCTCCGTCTCAAGGGATCTGCGTGCCCCCCTCCGCTCCTCGGAGGTGAGAGGAGGGACGAGCACCTTGCCTCTTCCTGGTCCATCATGAGCCTTCTGAAGGCGCATCCAAGTCGGCGTCGATGGCGAGTATGAGCTGGTGTTGCCCGTACTTGTGTCGCCTTCGGTGGTGGAGACGGGGGCCTTCTTCACCCCCAATTAGCATGTGGTCGGCCTTTTGGGCATCACTGGTCGTGCCGCTAGCTTGTTCAGATTGTGGCGTGGAGACATCGATCGGGCGATGCTCTGCATCCACTCTGAGCTCCACTGCCCGGTCGGCCGACCCCCCCAAGGGGAGTTCAGCTGCGCAGGCGGCGGTGCCGAGGTGAGAGGGGTGACTTCGAGGACCTCGACGGCCATGGCGTTGGTGTTGATGAGGTCTTGGGTCTTGGATGGGCTTCCATCGATGGGAATGAGTGGCATCTTGCCATGGTTTCGTGGTGGAGCCATGATGGTGATCCAGGGAGTGTGCAAGGGTGCAAGGAGTGGTGCTGGTGCTGCTGGTTGTGAAAGACAGCAAGGTGGAAGGAGGAAGAAGAAGGAGAGGGGGTTAAGAAGAGGAGAAACACCGTTCAGGGCCTTCATTTTCGCTCGGATCGCGATGAAAACCGAAGGAGAACGTTGGCCCAATGTTCCTATGCAACAGGATGTTTGAACAAGTTCGAACCATGATCGGCCAATCACTTTTTGAAAGCTAAGGTCCGACCGAGCCAAGTTCTAAACTTGTTCAGGTCAGGTGAGTCGGCTCGTGAAGTTTTGGGCCGATTGGCTCAAAAGTGCGGTCGGCCGACCGCCTTTTGAGGCCAAATGGGCTGAGCTTTTCCAAGGGGTGAGTCAAGGCTGAGTCTAGGCCATTTCTAAGGTCATTCTTGGAATTTGAACAAAAAAGTTAAAGCATGTACATTTTAGCTCTAATTAGGATTAAGAACAAAATCTATCATATCAATTTCTTGTTCAGGAATTTTATGCTCATGGAAATTTTTAAGACGTTGGCCATTTACCTTAAAGATTTTGTCGTCGTTGTCCTAGAGTGTGATTGCTCCATGAGTCGTGGCGTTAACGACAAGGTATGGCCCTTCCCATTTGCTTTTCAGTTTCCCGGGACCAAAGAGCTTGAACCTTGAGTTGAATAACAGGACCTTGTCTCCTGGCTTGAATTTCTTGACCTTGATTCTCTTGTCATGCCATTTCTTGGTTCTATCCTTGTATATCCTGGCATTGTGGTATGCTTTCTCTCTCCACTCTTCTAATTCAGAGATTTCCATTTTCCTGAATTTTCTAGCAAGTGGCAGATCCATGTTCCATTTCTTGATTGCCCAATGTGCCTTGAATTCCAATTCCACAGGCAAATGGCATGTCTTCCCGTATACAAGTTGGTATGGTGTCATACAAATTGGAGTCTTGTATGCGGTCCGGTATGCCCAAAGTGCCTCTGGTAGCTTGTGATTCTAAGCAGAACCCATCTCATCTACGGTCTTCTGCAGAATGTTCTTGATTTGTTTGTTGGATGTTTCTGCTTGACCACTTGTTTTAGTGAGGAATTGGCGGAAGCCTTTGTCAATGAAGTGAGACCCCCCATCACTTATGACTAACTTTGGGGTTCCAAATCTGGGGAATATCACTTCATGGAACATTCTCTTTGAATTGGTTGCATCAGCTTTGCGGCAGGGTAATGCTTCTACCCATTTGGACACGTAGTCCACCACTACTAAGATATACTCATACCCTTTCGATGGAGGAAAGGGGACCATGTAGTCGATGCCCCATACATCAAAGAGCTTGACTTGTAGGTTGTTGGCGAGGGGCATGGCATCTCGGGCATTGATGTTCCCGTGCTTCTGGCACCTTGCACATTTTCTGACATAGTCATGGGTGTCCGTGTACATGGTTGGCCAGAAGAACCCACTCTGCCAAATCTTAGCATGAGTTCCGAATGCTCCATAGTGACCTCCGTACTCTGCTCCATGGCACCTTTCCATGATCTTGATTGCCTCTTCCATAGGTACGCATCTTCTTAACAATCCATCATTGCATACTCTATAGAGGTATGGCTCATCCCAGAGATGTACTCGACTTTCTTGAACTAGCTTCTTCATATCTGCCCCTGGCGGGATATGGCCTGCGACCATAAAGTTGACTATATTTGCATACCAGGGGTTGGAGTCTGTTACCTTAAGGAGTGTGTCATCTCTGAGGAAATCGTCGATGGGCAAATTCTGTTCTTCTTTAAATTGCATTGTAGACAAATGATCGGCAACATAATTTTCTACTCCCTTTTTATATTTTATTTCAAGATCAAATTCTTAGAGTAGCAAGATCCATCTTATTAAGCGAGTTTTAGCATCTTTCTTAGTGAGCAAGTATTTAAGAGTAGCATGATCTGTGTAAACAATTACTTTTGCTCCTACTAAGTAAGATCTAAACTTGTCTATAGAAAACACCACAGCCAACAGCTCTTTTTCAGTTGTTGCATAATTTAGTTGTGGCACTGTCAAGGTTTTGCTAGCATATGAAATAGCATGATGCTTCTTATCTTTGGTTTGGCCTAATACCGCACCGACAGCATAATCACTAGCATCACACATTATTTCAAAGGGGAGCTTCCAATCAGGGGGTTGAATGATTGGAACTGAGATGAGTGCTTTCTTGAGAATGTAGAAATAATCTAAGCATTCATCATTGAAGTCAAATGGTGCATCTTTGGCTAGCAGGTTTGTTAACGGATGGGCAATCTGAGAGAAGTCTTGTATGAACCATCTATAAAAACCAGCATGACCAAGGAAGCTACGGATTCCCTTGACATTCGTGGGAGGTGGAAGTTGTTCTATGAATTCAATCTTAGCTCTATCCACTTCTATCCCACGTTCGGACACTCTATGTCCTAGCACCATGCCTTCGCAAACCATGAAGTGGCATTTCTCCCAGTTCAGGACTAAGTGCTTTTATTCACATCTCTATAAGACTCTATCCAGATTCTCAAGGCAATCATCGAAAGTTTTTTCATAGACGTAGAAGTCGTCCATGAAAACTTCCATGATTTCTTCGATCATATCAGAGAAAATGGACATTATGCACCTCTGGAAAGAAGCAGGAGCAATGCATAGGCCGAATGACATTCACATGTATGCATATGTTCCATAGGGGCATGTGAAAGTGGTCTTACTTTGATCATCGGGGTGGATCGGTATTTGATGATATCCCGAATAACCGTCAAGGAAACAAAAGAAAGAATGCTTTGCAAGCCGCTCTAACATCTCATCGATGAAAGGTAACGGGAAATGATCTTTCTTTGTAGCCTTATTAAGTTTCAGTAATCTATACACATTCTCCAACCCGTGACGGTTCGTTGAGGAGTCAACTCGTTCTTGTCATTTCGAACGACCGTCATACCTCCCTTCTTAGGCACAACATGCACAGGGCTAACCCATTCACTATGAGGAACGGGGTAGATGATCCCCGCATGCAAGAGTTTCAAGACCTCCTGCTTTACTACTTCTCTCATTGCATTATTCAATCTACGTGGAGGTTCTCTAGAAGGAAGAGCCTCAGGTTCGATAGGGATGCGATGTGTGCAAAGAGCGGGACTAATGCCCTTAAGATCTCGAAGAGAATAGCCTAAGACTGACTGATGCTTTGCTAAGACAGTGAGGAGTTTAAAAGACTCTTCAGGGGAGAGTTTGTCACTGATGATCACAGGGGCCTCACGATCGTCATTTAGAAAGGCATACTTTAAACTAGCTGGAAGGGGTTTAAGTTCTATAGAGGGCTTAGATGGGGGTTCGGATTTCTCCAGATCTATGGGTTCATCTAGATCATCTTATTCCTAGATGAAATCTTCAGCGTCTTCTTCTAGATTAGGATGAGATGATTCTAGAAGAGATGCAACCATCACTTCCTCTATGGGTTCAGATTCTAGGAGCGATTCCGTCATGGTGTTTATGGAGTTTGTGAGCGGAATCGAAAGTTTGATGCTACTCCCAAGATGACCCTTAAGACTCACATCAAGAGATCCATCAAGGAATCTCATGAGTGGATGTTTGATTAACAAGTCGAATTCCACTATATCAAATATGAAGAAATTTAAGAGGACATTGACTTTGTTAATTAGCATAGGAATGGTCTGTGCGATCCCACAACTCTCAATCAATTGTCCTGAAGAAAGCTTCAAGAACTTTTTGGTCGGAGTTAGAGCTATCTCACCTAGGAGGCATTAGCTAAAGTTTTAGACATGATGCTTACTCCTACGACAGGATCATAAAGAGAGTCTAACTTTGCTCTATTGATTTGACAAGGAATAGTGGTAGGGGAAGAAAGAATTTGAATTGGCTCGAATGAAGATTCGGCCTCTTCTAACCACTCATTGCTCATGATAGAAGCTAGCTCTTGAACCATCTCCTAGATATAGGCATCCTCTATGCGACTAGGAATGTGAAGGTTCGGAGCTTTTCGAGCAGCAGACTTCATTTGCACAGGCTAACTCAAGGCGTTTCCAAAATCGGAAAATAGATCAGCCTCGATATCAAGGGGGAATTCTAAGGGATGAATTTCTTCTTCCCTTGGTGGTTCATGTTCGATAGCAGGATCTTGAGATGTAGAGGGAAGAGTTTCGGCTATTGATGTCGTTTCTACTCTGGAGGCTGGTTTTTGTTCTTCCGTGGGTCCTTCATAATATACGTTAGTTTAGGGGGTGTTATCAAGAATCTTCATGAGAAGACTCTTCCCTGCACTAATGGGTAAACTCAGGAAGGCTCCCTCGGAAGATATGCCAAGGAGTTGCGTAGAATACCTGCTAAGACTAAGGATGGCAACGGGTCAGGTTCGGATCGGGTAGAGTCTCCGTGCACCCAAAACCGAAACCCGAAGTCAAAACCCAAAACCAAAACCAAAACCGATTCGGGTAGAAATTCATCACTAAAACCAAACCCGCAGGTACCCGAAACCCGAACGGATACCCAAAACCCGAATGGATACCCGAAACCCGTGGATATATATACACATTTCACATGTATAAACAAGAGACAACAAATAATAAATATTTTCATGAGTTAACTTTGAATAAATTTAATAATATAAGTAAACAAATTATTATTAGCATATTATAAAATATGAATTTTAATTCCAAATGATTTATTTCGGATAGCCATTGGGCATCCACGGGTGGAAAACCAAACCCGAAACCGAACCCGATCGGTTTCGGGGCCCCGAACCCGAAAACCATGGGCGAAAAACTACCACCAAAACCAAAACCGCTGGACCCGAAACCTGCGGATATCCGAACCAAAACCGACTCATTGCCATCCTTAGCTAAGACCGCCCTAAAATGTTGTAACATTGTAGGCTCGGTTATAGCAAGATCAGGGCCTGAAGATACTAGATCTATCAGACGGGCCCATGCATCACCTAGAGATTCTTTCTCTTTTTGCGAGAAATTTATGATCTATTTTCGAAGACGAATGACGCAAGGGATAGGGAAGAATGCCAAACAGAATTTAGGCAGCAATTTTTCCTAGATTCCTTTCGCGTCATCTACGTGGCGAGCGTACCATCGTTTGGCTATTCCTGTTAAAGAGAACGGAAATAACTTCCACTTAAGGGTACCTGGCCTCATCCCTTGGATGTGGACACATGAACAAAGTTGTTCAAAGTCACGTATATGAGTGTAGGGATTCTCGTCTTCATCCCCAGAAAATGGTTTTTCCTAAACCATCGCTATGAGACTCGGGCGAAGCTCATAACGAATGGCCAAAACGGCCTGAGATGATTTAGGTGGCTCCAAGTTAGTGCCCGTTGGAGCACCATATTTGAAAAGTGGGGATTGATCCATATGTGTATGTGGAGTGAAAAGATGAAATCAAACAAAAGATAAAATAGGACAAAAGGATACTAGTTAAAACAGATACCGTTCCCCGGCAACGGCGCTAGAAATGCTTGTTGGTATTTCTTATGACTATTGGATAAATCCGCAAACGCACAGATTATACCGTTGTAGCACTTCACCGAGATTATTTCAGGTATCGTATTTTCCTCAAGGAACGATAAGTGATCTAACTAGGATTAAAGATATGTCCTATGATGGATCAAAGGAGATTATTATAACTGGGTTGAGAGGTTCGATATAGCAAAGATGTCTAACAAGGGATTGTTGGTTATACTGGCCTTATCGGCCCTTCTCTTGCAGGAGGCGATGGGATAGATCAGAAAGAGGGTAAAACTCTAACCGGACGGCGTCGTCAAGTTGTATTGAAGCCTTACCTTTTAAGAACTTATCTGACACGCGTGGTGAAATACAAAGACTAGATAGAGTTGTCACCTTCTACTAGCATCCACAAACAATCTGTGCGATAAGTGATTTACAAAAGTAAGATTAAGCTTAGACACCACGTCTACACTAATCTTACTACTCTAACCTTGGCCTAAGATTAAAGCACTTTACTCAGAGCAAAGCGATGATCAAGCGTGAAAAGTTGTATAACAGCTAAACCAGATTTAGAATACTTAAGACTATAAAGAACTCAGAAGAAGTCACTTACAAGTGCTAAACTTAAAAGAGAATCGCATCCACTGAGGAAGGACTCCGGAGAAGATTCCCGACGGACCCGGGGCTTTCTCCAGAAGAATTCCTCACTCTCCTCCAACTAGCATAACACTACTGAAGAGCTCCTTTAAGAGACTAGAGAGTAGTTTCTCCAATGAGACATGAAATGAATAGAGAGCTCTAGGGGTCTATTTATAGCTAGAGGGAGAGTCTAGTGCCACGTCAGCGATCCGCGTCACTTCCATCATCCATCGTAGGATCAAACAATCATTAGAACCGACTTAGATCAATGTGGGAGGTCAAGTGGCAGCATGGAGGCATGTAGGAAGTCGGTGGGGAGGTCGGTGCACCTTTTGGGCACCTGGTGAAAGGTCCT
Organism: Microstegium vimineum; assembly: GCA_022036555.1. Lineage (NCBI taxonomy): Eukaryota > Viridiplantae > Streptophyta > Magnoliopsida > Poales > Poaceae > Microstegium > Microstegium vimineum. The sequence goes on along the minus strand of CM039124.1, from coordinate 37,146,342 downwards.
AAGTGATGGCTAGAGGGGGGTGAATAGCCTAATTTGGAAAGTAAAAACAAACTCAACAACAAGTTAGATACTAATGAGGCAAAGCTTGACTTGCACTAGCCTACTAGGGGATGCAAAGCCACCTAACCACAATTCCTATCCTAATAAGTCTAGAATCACACAATGCCTACTCAATTCTAGTAGCCCTCTAGGCACAACCTAATATACTAAGATAAGTAAGAGTAAGGTAATGCAAAAATGGGAAAGGTGATTATACCGCCGTGGAGAGGAGTGGATGAACCAATCAAGTGATCACCGAGAATACCAATCGATCACAATAGAGACAACAAGGTTGACACTTGATTTTCTTCCGAGGTTCACAAGTTTGCCAACTAGCTAGTCCCTGTTGTGGCAAGACACTCACTTGGAGGTTCACGCGCTAATTGGCCTCACACGCCAAACCCATCACCGGGTGCCGCACAACCAACACAAGATGAGGCTATTGAAACGCCACGAGCAATCCACTAGAGTTACCTTTGCGATCTCCCGCAAGGAAGGCACAAGAACCCCTCACAATCAACTTGTAGTCGACGAAGCACAATCACCAAGCTTCTCGATCTACCACCGCTGCTCCAAACCGTCTAGGTGATGGCAATCACCAAGAGCAACAAGAAATCCACAGTGAGAACGCCTCCCAAGTGCCACTAGATGCAAGCTATATGCGAGATGCACTTGGATCACTCAATCTCTATTGGGTTTTCACTAACCAAGCATGGAGATGAGTGGGAGGGAGTTTGCTCAGCTCAAAGGAGTCTCAAGATGTTCAAATGTGCGAGAGAGAGATCCCCTAGCCGACCAACACAAATTTATAGACCCCCTCAAAGTCTTCAAACCGTTGCCCTGTTAAGTTGGCGACGGACGCTCTTCACGTGGGCGACGAACGCTCAGTCGCCAGCGTCCGACGCACTGTCAGAACTAGCCGTTGGGCTGCTTCACGGGCGACGGACGCTCCGTCGCTGCTCGGACCTCCAGCGCCCATCGCATGTCTTCGCTTCACTCGCTTGCAGAGCCCACTGGAAGCCCGACGGACGCTCCACATGTGTCCGACGAACAGCGTCTGACGCCTTCGGGGAAAATTCCTTCTGCTTCTCTGAGACTGACGGACGCACTGAATCAAAGTCCTCAGCATCCGACGCCATCGTCCGATGCATCGGATAGCGTCCGACGCCCTTAGCTGCACCGTCCGACGCCCTTTTCTCTTATCTAATTCTTCCACCTTTAATCTAAGTTGCCAAGCAATAAGTATCCACTTTGATGAGCTTGTCTTGGCATGTTTCACTTGTCAATTAGCATGGTGTAAGTCACTAGGTCCTAAATGCTCATGCAATATAAATACCACCTAGTGGCACTTGACAAACCGCAAATCACTTTTGCATTTACCCTTTTAATAGTATGGTTGTCTAACCTAAATGTGATCACACCCACTTGGTGTCTTGATCACCAAAACAAAATCCCTAGCATATACCTTTGCCTTGTTTAGCTTAGAGTCTTTCCATTCTCCTTCTCCAAGTGTGAGCTCTAAGTCTCCACCACCTTTGCTTGATCCACCACTTGTCATCATCTTCAATGAGTGTACTATACCTACTCAATCACTTAGAGCTAGGTTAGTACTTTAGGTTTCATCAATTATCCAAAACACTAGAGATCTCTCAATCTCCCCCTTTTTGGTAATTGGTGACAACCCGATATAAATGATATGAAATATGATTTTGAATTCACAACATGTTTGAAAGTGTTTTACTCCCCCTACATATGTGCACTTCTTATGATTATGAGTCAAAGTTTTGCACATATGCTTAGATAGACTTTTGGGAGGGGTAAAATACTTGCAAACTATGACATGATGCTAAGGTATAAGAAATGGACCTTTGAAACATGATACCATTCGAAGTGTGCCAATCATACCTTCCTTAGCAACATGGTTAGCTCGATACCAATTGTATATACACAAGATATTCTAAGGATCTAGCTAACTTCTATACATGCTAGTGATCAATTCATCAATCAAGATTATACTAGACATGTACCACACAAGCAAGTCATATTGAATTGAAGTACAATGCAAGCAAGCATATGTGTGAATGCACATCCAAATGCAACAAATTATTCATAGGCTTGCCCCCCTACTTGTGTGCTCAATTTTTAATTTTTCAATGTTCAAAATCCTATTTCTTCCCCTATTTCTATTTTGTCCCCCTTTACCAAAGCACTATCATTTTATCATATTTCTCCCCCTTTGTCACACATTACCACAAAGGAAACCTTGTAGTAACATGTATCACTTGAGGATACTTAGGAGGATTTATTTATCAAGTCAATTTAGAAAGAGAGTGGGGTGAATAAACTTTTATAGTTTAACCTAGATCACTTGTCCTATATACTTAACATGGTTTTAAACCATGTACAAGCTTCTTCACACATCTTGCAATGGTTATCTTGATCATGTTGGTTAAGCACAAGAAAAAGCATTCTAGTCTAAACATGTGAGGTTGCAAGCTTATCAACATGTCATATGCCACCACTAGATCAAAGAACTCATAGAAGTTATAGTGGTACCATATATCCATAGAAATCATTTGATTTTCATGAATGAGCCTAATTTAATGAGAGAAGATGCCTATATGCTCTACAAAATTCTAGCAAAGGATGAATGCATATGTCAATCAATTGTACCTTGCTATTTTGGAGTAGAGGCATGTCATAAGTGGGGTGCATCAACTCATGTTGGAGAAATCCAAGATATTCAACTCATTCCTTAACTTGCAAAACCTCTTCTCATCAAGTGGCTTGGTGAAAATGTCGGCTAATTGATCATCGGTGCCCACATTGTCAATGAAAATGTCACCCTTTTGTTGATGATCTCTTATGAAATGGTGTCTCGCATCTATGTGCTTGGTTCTAGAGTGTTGGATGGGATTGTTTGTAAGCTTCACCGCACTTTCATTGTCACATAGCAAGGGAACCTTCTTGAACTTGATTCCATAATCATTCAAGGTGGCCTTCATCCATAATAGTTGTGCACAACAACTCCCCGCACTAATATATTTGGCTTCGGCGGTAGAGAGTGCCACACTATTTTGCTTCTTGGATGACCATGAGACTAGTGATCTTCCTAATAGTTGACATGTTCCACTAGTGCTCTTCCTATCAACCTTGCATCCCGCATAATCGGAGTCCGAATATCCAACTAGTTCAAACCTTGCCCCTTGGGAAACCATAGTCCAACATCTTGTGTATGCTTTAGATATCTCAATATTCTCTTTGTGGCCTTCACATGACTCTCTCTAGGAGATGCTTGAAATCTTGCACACATGCATATACTAAACATGACATCCGGTCTTGATGCGGTCACATAGAGTAAACTTCCAATCATTGACCGATAGAGTGTTTGATCCACCATCATGCCACTTGTATTATTATCCAAGTGTCCATTAGTCCCCATGGGAGTACTAATGCCTTTAGCCTCTTCTAATCCAAACTTCTTCAACAAGTCCTTGATGTACTTGCCTTGACTCACAAATGTGTCATTCTTCATTTGCTTGATTTGAAGTCCAAGGAAGTAACTAAGTTCACCAATCATGGACATCTCAAATTCATTTGCCATCATTTCACCAAAATCTTCACAAAATTCTTGATTTGTAGATCCAAAGATAATGTCATCCACATAGATTTGCAAGACAAACAAATCACTTCCAATCTTCTTTGTGAATAGGGTGGTGTCAACCAATCCAATCTTGAATCCCTTAGAGAGGAGAAAGCTTCTCAACCTCTCATACCATGCTCTAGGTGCTTGCTTCAATCCATAAAGAGCCTTCTTGAGCTTGAATACATGGTCGGGCTTCTTTGTATCTTCAAATCCGGGTGGTTGCTCAACATATACCTCCTCATTGATATACCCATTCAAGAATGCACTCTTGACATCCATTTGGTATAACTTGATGTTATGTGCACAAGCATAGGCTAATAGAATCCTTATTGCCTCTAATCTTGCCACCGGAGCATATGTCTCCCCAAAATCAAGACTCGCTACTTGAGTGTACCCTTGTGCAACTAGTCTTGCTTTGTTTCTCACCACTATTCCATCTTGATCTTGCTTGTTCTTGAATACCCATTTGGTTCCAATGACATTGTGATTTCTTGGTCTATCCACTATTTCCCAAACTTGATTTCTTGTAAAGTTGTTAAGTTCTTCATGCATAGCATTTATCCAATCCACATCCTTCAAAGCTTCATAAATCTTGGTTGGCTCAAATGATGAGACAAAAGAGTAATGCTCACAAAATGAAGCCAATCTTGATCTTGTTTGAACACCACTTTGAATGCCTCCAATAACTTGATCTAGAGGATGGTCTCTTGCAATATTGGTAGGTTGGAGCACTTGCATGTGGGAATCTTGAGCATTCGGTTGAGATGATGATGGACTAGCCTCTTGTTGATCTTGAACTTGAGCTTCACTAGCATTTGCTTGATCTTGAGTTGGAGGGCCACTAGCTTCTTCTTCTAATGAAATGGTCACTTGATCTTCATCTTCATCTTGCACTTGTCTTGGTCTTATGTCACCAATATCCATATTTTTCATTGCATTGACCAATTTGTCACCTCTCACATCATCCAAGTTTTCTTGTTCATCTTGAGAGCCTTGTGTTTCATCAAATTCCACATCATGCACTTCCTCAAGAATTCCACTCGACAAGTTCCAAACTCTATAAGCCTTGCTAGATGTAGAGTAACCAAGTAGAAATCCTTCATCACATTTCTTTTCAAACTTGCTTAGCCTTGTGCCTATCTTCACTATATAGCATTTGCACCCAAATACCCGAAAGTAAGCAATGTTTGTCTTTCTTCCATTCAATAGCTCACATGGAGTCTTCTCAAGCATTCCATGACAATAGAGACAGTTGCTAGAGTAGTAAGCCATGTTGATAGCTTCGGCCCAAAAGGCATGACTAACATTGTACTCACTTAGCATTGATCTTGCCATGTCAATCAAAGTTCTATTATTTCTTTCAACTATCCCATTGGATTGAGGAGTGTACTTTGGAGAGAATTGATGGTTGATCCCAAAGTCATCACAAAGTTCATCAACTCTTGTGTTCTTGAACTCACTCCCGTTGTCACTTCTAACTCTCTTGATAGTTGTTTCAAATTCATTTTGGCACCTCTTGACAAATGACTTGAAGATATCAAATGTGTCACCCTTGTCACTCAAAAAGAATACCCATGTGTATCTTGTGAAGTCATCAACTATTACAAATCCATACTTGTTTCCACCAATGCTTGCATATGTAGTTGGTCCAAAGAGATCCATGTGCAATAACTCAAATGCTTTGCTTGTACTCATGATGCTCTTCTTTGGATGAGTGTTGCCAACATGCTTTCCGGCTTGACATGCACTACATAGCTTGTCCTTCGCAAATGAGACATCTTTCAAGCCTCTCACAGGATCATGCTCGACTAGTTTGTTCAATTGCTTCATGCCAACATGTCCAAGCCTTCTAGTGAGAGTTGAGTCTCACTAGCATTGAAGTCCACAAGATAAATGTTCTCATACCAAAATCCCTTGAATATCATGTTTGACCATTCCACACTTATGATTTCTACATCCTCCACTCCGACAATAAGTTGAACTCAAGCCTTTCAACTAGAAGCACATTGCTAATGCTTAGATCATTGGAGATAGCAATCTTTCCAAGCCCTTTCACCTTGCCTTTGCCATTGTCACCAAAAGTTATACTATCGAAGCCATGATCACTATCTTGGTTGATTGAGTTGAACATTCTTCCATCTCCGGTCATGTGTCGAGTGCACCCACTATCAAGCACCCAATGTCTCCCTCCGGCTTTGTAATTTACCTACAAGAGAGATCAATTCTTTTTAGGTACCCAAATTTTCTTGGGTCCTCCAAGGTTAGTTACCAAGGATTTTGGTACCCAAATGGACTTCTTGGAAGCTATCCATGGTGCACCAACAAACTTGGCATGAACACCATTAGTACCCTTGGAAAGAACATATAATGAATCAACTCTAATAGAGGATATGTCTTGCTCGGCCTTCTTCTTCTTGCATGCTTGCGCATTGTGACCAACTTGCTTGCAACTTTTGCAATAGCTACTGGTGTTCTTCACAAAACGAGTTTTGTGAGGAACAAAAGCGGCCTCGCCTTTTTTGGGGGTATAGCCCAATCCCTCTTTGTAGAGAGAATCTCTTTGGCTACCCAAGCACATAAGCAAGTGGTCCTCACCTCCATAAGCCTTAGCTAAGGAGTGATTGAGCTTTGTAACCTCCTTCTTGAGGGTTTCATTTTCCACCATTAGTGAGGCATCACAAGTGAAACCATCACTAGTAGATGAAGTAGGAGTGGTAGTGCTACAAGAGGGGTTAGTGGGAGCAACAATGATAGGAGCATAAAATGATTCATCAAGAATATCACAAGTAACTCCCATGTCACATGTTTGAACAATATCTTTCTTACTTTGATCTAAGAGAGAGGAATGAGCTCTTTCTAGCTTAGTGTGAGACTTCACTAGCTTCTCATGGGCTTCCATTAGCCTCTCATGAGATGCTACGACCTCATCAAGGTTTTTCTCAAGAGCCACATTGGTCTTGCGCAATTCCTTGCATTCCTTCCTCTTCTTATCTATGTATTCCTTAGCTTGTTCAAGCATGTCCATGAGTTCCTCCTTTGAGGGCTCCTCACTATCACTATCGATCTCCCTCTCACTCTCATCATGAGAAAGTACCTTAGTGGACTTAGCCATGAAGCATGATGATGGAGTATCAAATAGAGAGATCTTGTCCCTCATTGCAATGCTTGCAAGAGCCTTATTCTTGGTAGTGGTCTTCTTCTCTTGATCATCATCATCACATGAAGAGTCACTATCCCATGTCACTATGTGAGAATACCCCTTCTTCTTCTTGTCAAAGGTGAGCTTCTTCTATTTCTTGTCTCTCTTCTTGTGATCATCATCATCCTTGTCACTATTGTATGGACAATGAGCAATGAGATGATCAAAGCTTCCACACTTGAAGCACTTCCTTGGCTCATCAAAGTTCTTGGAAGATGGTCTCTTCCTTCTTGCATGATAGCCCTTCTTCTTCATGAATCTTCCAAACTTTCTCACAAAGAGAGCCATTTCTTCTTCATCCACTTCACTAGCACTTGAGTCTTCATCCTCACTTGATTCTTCAACCTTGGCTTTGCCCTTGCTCTTGTGTGATGAAGTAGTTTTGAAAGCTATGCTCTTCTTCTTCTCATCCTTCTTTTCTTCTTTCTTGACATCTTCTTCCTTGTTCTCCCGATAAGCATCTTGAGTCATGACATCTCCCAAGACTTGATTTGGAGTCATGGTGTCTAGCCCACCTCTCACAATCAGGGTCACAAGTGTGTCAAACCGGGATGGAAGACACCTCAAGAAATTGTGAGAGAAGTCCTTGTCCTCAACCTTCTCACCAAGAGTCGTGAGATCACTGACTAGCATTTGAAACCGATGAAACATCTTCGGCACATTTTCATCATCCTTCATCTTGAAGCTTGCAAATTTCTCCTTGAGAATGTATGCCTTAGCTCCCTTGACGGCTTGTGTGCCCTCAAATGATTCTTCAAGCTTCTTCCAAGCCTCATGAGCACTCTCTAGATTCTTGATTTTCTCAAAGACCTTTTCATCAAGAGCCTCATGGATGGCACTAAGAGCAATGTCATTGTGTTGAAGCTTCTTGAAAGGATCAAGATGCCCAAGAGGGGGGGTGAATTGGGCTTGTTTTAAATCTCTAAAGCAAATATGAAAACCTATCAAATGCCAATCACCCCCTAGTGCCTACGATCCGTGTATCCTAGCTAGAAAGCGGTAGCAGTTCATAGGAATTAAAAGCAACCTAAGCAATTCTAGTAGGTAATGTAAAAAACAAGATGGAAAATAATGCGGAAATGTAAAGAGCTTAGGGAAAAAGAACTTCTCAGTGACGCAGCGATTTTTTCCCGAGGTATCGAGGTGTCGACACACCCCCCTAGTCCTCGTTGGAGCACCTTGCAAGGTATCGCTCCCCCTCTACCCGCGCAAGGGTAGAGTGCTCTCTATGGACTGATTCTTCGCCACTCCAGCTTGGTGAATCGCCCACAACCGATCACATAAGCTTGGAGAAGAGCCGCCAATAATCTCCCGGCGATCACTTCCTCCAAACACCACCAAACCGTCTAGGTGCTATCGAACACCAAGAGTAACAAGCACAAGACCTTCACTTGACCAACTCAAGGCTAGGAAGGTGGATGGATGCACACAAGTCACTCCTAATCACTCTAGGAGGGAAGAACAAGATGAACTCTCTCTAATCTCTCCCTCACTAGCCTCTTGACTCTCCAAAGGATTTCTCAAGGTGTCACCAGCTCAAACAATGGCCAAGAGTCCCTCTAAGGACGAAGGGGGCAACTATAAATAGTCCCCACCTCCAAAACTAGCCGTTTTTTACTTTTTCTTCTCTCTACGAAGCCACCGGACTAGTCCGGAGCTCATACCACCGGACCATGCACACTGGTCCGGAGCATACCCTAGATTCAAACTCAGGCACCATCGGACTACTCTGCTTGGTCCGACGCACTGGTCTGACGCACTGGTCCGGAGCTAGGGTGCTCTCTGAGTGAAAAACTTCTTCTCTTTTACGAACCACCGGACCACTCTCCTTGGTCCGATGCCCTGGTCCGACGCTCTGGTCCGGAGCCAGGGCGCTCTCTGCATGAACTCAACCTCCTGTCTTGAAGCGTCGGACTAACCTTCGGACTAGTCCGGAGCCTTCTCTCTCTCTGACACAAGCCGTCAGACCACTCTCCTATGGTCCAACGCTTTCCAGACAGGTGGTCCGGAGCTCCTCGAGCTGAGATTTTGCCTAAGTCAAGGACCGTCGGACCACTCTCCTTGGTCCGACGCCCACTTAGCAGACTGGTCCGGAGCCTCTTTCTCCCCCTATTTCAACTGTTTTCGCTGAGGTTTCTCAAGGGATTTTGCTCCTACCATTTCTAGGGTTTACCAAGGGCTGAAAGCAAGGTCTCTAGGACTAGTTATGACAAGTGTGCATATACCCACTTTCCTAAACTCTCCTAGGTCAAGCTACTAATCTCATACCCCCCTTTATAGTACGGTCAAAGAAAAAATAAAAGCCCTAGCTATAATTAGTGCCCTTCTCAACTTATGGCACTAAGAACTAGCCTAGTCTTCGACTTGTATCATCTTCCTTTGCAACCGAAATGATTTCATATTGGGGGCATGAATATCCATTAAGCCCATTCAAATTGCATCACTAATGACCTAACATAAACAACTTTGTCTCTGCAAAACACATGTTGGTCATAGTGACCTAGTATTGTCGTTAATCGCCTAAACACAAGGGTCCATGATTCTTCAATCTCCCCCTTTTAGGTGATTGACAACAATACAAGCTCGAGTAGAGAATAATGAGTGAATTTTGATAAGAGAGAACATGACTTGACATGAGATAGGCATGGGTTAGTGATAAGAAAGACAACAACATGCCTAACCATTCAAGCCATGACAAGCACAATAGATATGAAATGAGCATAGTACTTGATTTCATAAAGGATATGCTATAGCCAAAAGATCAGAGATTAGCGCGGAAGCAATATAGCATAACCAAGTGACATGATATATATAGAAGAATGTCCACACATGTCACACAACCATCAAGTCTCAACCATCACACATATCATACAATGCATAAAGACGGTAAACGTGATGCATGATGCAATAGAGTTTATACACATCAAAAGAACGAGTCCTACTAGATCCCCCTGAAGCTAGCCCATCTACTCGACTCTCCCTCTCCCCCTTTGGCGTCGAAGCACCAAAACTAGGCATCTGGAGGCGGAGTGGAAGCAGCCTTGGAGCGGTCGAGCACCCTGAACGCTGCCAGATAGGTCTCATCATCTGAGTCCTCCCCCTGAGTGTCGGACGCTGGAAGTGAAGCGGTCTGGGGGTCGGTAGCTGACGGGCCTGCTAGCGCTGCTGTCGAAGACTCTAGAGTAGTAGCTGGGATAGTAGTAGAATCAGTAACCGGTGCCAGTGTCGCTGCGGGAGCCTCAGGAGCTGCGGTGTCCGGTTGTGCCTCATGCACGGACTCGACTGGAGTCTGAAGGACCGGAGACTACGAAGGCTGTATTGGAGTGGAAGTGACCAATGTAGCATCAGTAGCAACTACAGCGGTAGGTGGAGTGGACACGGCTGGAGCCCGACTGTCGTGTGTAGCCTCTGAGGAAGCTACTAAAGAACGGTGCTGATCAGCTGTCAGTGCAACAAGCTCTGCCTCAACCTCTGCTGCTATCTGTGGCCCAGTGGGGGACGGCTGCCCGGTAATGTCGCTGAACGACGCAGATAGATCTCTAGCAGTAGCACCCATCGTAACGGTAAGCGGCGTGAAACCAGTAGTGAGAGGGGTGAACTGCTGAGTGGGGCCAAAGGTGTCCAACCACTATGTCACCTGAGTCGCCAGTGACTGGAACGGGGTGGTCAATCCGGCACCCTGAAGTCCACTGGACTGTATGGCTGGGGTGGGAGTGACTGTCTGACCGGCAGAACTCGCAGGGGCCACTGAAGGGCCAGCTGAGGGTCCAACTGAAAACTGTGGACCTCCTATCTGCCCAACTGACTGAGAGGGCTGAGATGTGCTCATCATCTGTATCTGAGGGGCTGCTGGAAACTCAAGAGGAGGAGCGTCTGTCCACTTCATCATGTGGGTAATAAAGGCCATGTTCTGCTGCTGAAGCTGCTGAGACTGAAGTTGTAGGCGCTGTGACTCTAGCTGCATAGCTAGCATCTGTCGCTGCATCTCAAAGTGGCGCTCCTCAGACTGTCGCTGCATCTCATCCTGTCGCTGCTGGACCTGTGTAACTGCAGTGACTAGAGAGCTCTGATGCTCATTGAGACGGTCAAGAATCTTCAACATCATAGTCTCTGTGGCAGAGGCAGAGCCGCCAGCCTCAGTGTCATGAGCCCGTGGGGGCATCTGTGGAACTGGCTGGAAATCGGCATCTGAGCTATCTAAAGTAGTGTCCTCAGGAGTCACATCAGCTCCAGTGTCCAAACCATGGAGCTCCTGCTGCTCAACACTGCATATAGCCTCATCTTGAGCATCAACCTCAGCTCTGTCAGCTGGAGCAGTCCTCTCTCTGACAAAACGGAGCACCCGGTTCCCAAACCGGCTGTCAAATGACCCAAGGACTCTGTAAGCTGGGAAAGAGGTCGGTGACTAGTCCAGCAGGGCGCGGAGTCCAGGGTTGGCTCCCTCAAGCTCAATAGCTATAATCGATGAAATCCAATGAGCATAGGGAAACTGACGACAGACCCTCATACCATCTGCTATCACGTCCTCAATCTCTGACACAAGAAAGTCTGCGACGTCGAACGGTGTCTGAGATACTAGGGCCTGAAGGAGTAGCTGCTGCATATTGGTCAATCCTTCCTTGTAACCCGTGCGAGGTAGCAAAGTACGATGAAGAACCTTGTTCAACCTATGAACGGTGGGTCGGAGCTCTACTGGGCTACGTCGGGATCCCTCTGAGAAAGGTGGCTTGAAGAGAGGAGCCACCTCCTGAACTGACAGTGTACGACCACCTCGAGCACGGCGAGGCACTGAGGCTCCTCTGTAACAGTCATAATGAAGATCAAGCTCGCCACCCTACTGACGGAGGTGAAAGATCTCTCTGAGCCTAGTCAAGTATAGCCTGTATCGCTCACCTCTGAAAGTATACTACACAAACTTGTGCTCTAGATCCACCCATACTGAGGCATAGAACTCTCTGACCCATCTCTCAATGTAGTTTTCGGAACGCCCAAGTAAATCGGTGAGTCCCGAAAGGTAAGTAAGGAACGGTTTGATCTCCTCACCAGCTAGCTCAACTACGCTCTCTAAGGAGCAAACCCTGTGCGGTCGAATCTGAATGCTGGTAAGCTGAGCTGCTCTATAGAAATCCTCCATGAGAGGTGTGTGCCAACCTGGTGAGGCTCTGGGGTCACGCTGATCCGGGCACCACTTCTCTAGAGCAACAAACCGTAGCTTCTTCACCTGCTTCGCTGTAAGATTCCTCAGATCGAGGTGAACTGAAGCTGAAGCTGCTGTGGGGGCTGCTGACTGAGGTGACTGAGCTGACTGGGAACGAGTAGATCACCCCCAGGAACGAGGTGCTAACGGTGTACCCAGGGCCTCCGTTACAAGATCTGGCTCCTCTGGAGTATCCTCTGTATGTGACCCAGCAGGAGGAGTAGAAGGTAGATCCCGCGGAGGGGTTCCAAGTCTCACTGACCCTCGGCGACCGCCTCGCTTGGCGCGGTCTGCTGCATCGGCCACTGCTTCGGCTTTCTCAGCCTCTGTGAGCTTACGCTTCTTCTTCTTTGGCTTCTCAACCACTTGCTTCTTGCCCTTATCTCTGGAAGGACGTGGAGGAGGTGGAGTATCATCACCTAACCCAGCTGCGCGAGCACGAGAACTGCGAGTCATACTGGATCAAACAGAGAGTGACTGACCACTGACAAGAAACCACTGACAGATCACAAAGAATACTGCCTCAAGAACCACTGATCTCTTTAAGAACCACTGCCCACTGTTCAAACAACTGAAAGAGGGGCCTGCAAGCCACTGGACTAAACCTTTGGAGGCTTTGCCTCAATCCATACTCGCGAGCTTTGCCCCGAGTTGAAACTGCCACTGACTACTGTGAGATAGAATAGACAGGGTATATATAAGCATAAATAAGATCTAGAGATAAGAATCCGTATAGAAGCAAGCATCTAGATAAGTAAAGGAATGAAAAGCTGTCATGATACCTGAGGTAAGAAAACGTATTTAATCAGAGCAATTTCAAGTTCCAAACCACGCTCCAAGAGATGTATTGCCAACTGAAGAATTGCAATTGACATTGAGAATTAGTGACTTGGATTGAAAATGCTTAAGGGATTTTCAAGGAATAATACTAGGGCATGACACTATCTACGATTCGACAAATCGTGACGTCGAATGATGAAAGCCATACCCTAGAAGCGAAGTGGTGGAGTCGACGACGATGAAACGAGTTCGGTCGTGGACGAAGACGTCGAAGACGATGAATGGATTTCCGCAAAGGTCGAATGTGTTGACAGTCCAACCCTAGGGTTAGGGCTAACCCTAAGTGGGGGAGAGCTCCTTTGCAGTGGCAATGAAGAAGGGTGGAGTGAACCCTAGGTGAGTTTGGCTGGCTGGCAGGGAGGTGGAGGAGGACGCCGGCGAGGGGGGAGGGGTCTCGACGGCGGGGTGAGAGGCGCGGTGGATGGCGGCGGCGATGGAGGGCGGCCCTGCTGCGGCGAGGCAGCTGCTGCTCGGCAGGGAGGAAAGGCAGAGTGGCGGCGGCGCAGGTGGAGGTCTCACCGGTGGCGAGAACAGCTACGTGGGCACTAGGGCGGAACGACGGCGAAGAGCAGGGCGGCGTACGGACGGCGGATGAAACGGGCACTGGAGAAACAGAGCCGTTCGCGGGGGGTTATCCACAAAATTTCAAAGCGTCGGACCATTCTGCTTGGTCCGGAGGCTGGTCCGACGGGTGGTACCAGAGAAAGGAAACAGGGAGCACCCGACCACCGGACCAAGGCGTCAGACTACTCACCGGACTGGTCCGACGGTGCACAGATATAACTGACAGAGGCACCGGACAACTTGCCAATGGTCCGGAGGTGCGTCGGACTGTGGTCCGACGGATTTTGTGGCTAGGGAATTTTTATGCAGTGAGGGTCAAGGCGTCGGACCACTGCATCGGACCATTGCAGAGTGGTCCGGAGGGTGGTCCGGTGCTTAAATTTGCTCTGAATTTTCCTATTTTTCTCTCCAATCTTTTCTCTTAGCCAAGTACCAATACAAAAAAAATGCAAAGAGGAGCACTTGTTGGACTTCACATAAGAACCATCTCTCAAACCCTCAATTTTAGAAATAGTTTGCCATAGGCTAGGATTAGTTTTCATAAGAAAATAGTTCAATGAAGCTCCAAGGGTCATCATAGGGGCACAAGAGGGGTATTAGCTGAAGCTAGAGCGTTGAATTGCTCCCCCTAAGTGATGGACCTAAGGATGACCAAAAAACTTAACCGAAAAGAAACGAAGAAGCAACACTCATGCATATGCAATTCAAAACGGAAATTGAATCTAGGTTGCTTGCAAGTTTAAACCGCGGTTAAGCTTTGTCACACGCTTTGAGGGCAGTTATCTTAACCGCGTTAGCCAAGCCTATGTGCATTACCAAATTAAACATGTTATATTACATATGAATGCATGGTTCACACAAACTCATCTTTTAGTGAAGTTAGAGTGATCAAGCACATTTAACTCGCTTCTCAACCTACAAAAGGTTGTTTCATCGAGTGGTTTAGTGAAGATATCCGCCAATTGATCTTCGCTCTTAACTCCAACTAGTGTGATGTCTTTCCTAGCCACATGATCTCTAAGAAAGTGATGGCGAATATCAATGTGCTTGGTGCGAGAGTGTTGAACCGGGTTGTTAGCAAGCTTTACGGCGCTTTCATTATCACACAAAAGTGGAACTTCTTTTAAAAACACGCCGTAATCAAAGAGTGTTTGGGTCATGTATAAGATTTGTGCACAACTTGCTCCCATGGCAATGTATTCCGCCCCGGCGGTTGACAATGCCACACTGTTTTGCTTCTTTGAGGACCAAGAAACAAGTGATCTTCCTAGCATGTGGCACCCGCCGGAGGTACTCTTCCTATCAACCTTACACCCGGCGAAATCCGAATCGGAATAGCCAACAAGTTGGAAGGGAGCTCCTTTGGGATACCAAAGACCCATGCTAGGGGTGTGCCTTATGTACCTAAGGATTCTTTTAACCACACAAATATGCGACTCCTTAGGGCTTGCTTGAAACCTAGCACACATGCACACACTAAACATGATATCCGGCCTAGATGCGGTGAGGTAAAGTAAACTACCGATCATAGAGCGATAAAGAGTTTGGTCAATCGGTTTTCCTCCCTCATTGAGATCGAGATGCCCATTAGTTGGCATTGGGGTCTTGATTGGCTTGCAATCCTCCATCTTGAACTTCTTAAGTAGATCATAAGTGTACTTTTCTTGAGAGATGAAGGTCCCTTCTCTCATTTGCTTCACTTGAAAGTCGAGGAAGAAGGTTAGCTCGCCAATCATTGACATCTCGAACTCCTTGGACATCAAGTCACCGAATTCCTTGCAATGGTCTTGGTTTGTTGACCCAAATATAATGTCATCGACATATACTTGGCAAACAAAGATCTCTCCATTAAGCTTCTTGGTGAATAGTGTAGTGTCGACGATCCCAATCTTGAAGCCCTTCTTGATTAGGAAGTCCCTTAGCCTCTCATACCAAGCTCTTGGAGCTTGCTTCAATCCGTAGAGTGCCTTGGACAACCTATACACATGATTAGGCAAGTTTGGGTCTTCAAACCCGGGAGGTTGTGAGACATAGACAAGTTCATTTATGAAACCATTTAAGAAGGCACTCTTCACATCCATTTGAAAGAGTTTCATTTTGTGATGTGAAGCATACGCCAAAAGGATACGGATGGCTTCAAGTCTTGCAACTGGAGCAAAGGTCTCTCCAAAATCGAGTCCTTCTACTTGAGAGAACCCCTTTGCCACCAATCTTGCTTTGTTCCTCACAACCACGCCTTGATCATCTTGCTTGTTCCTAAACACCCACTTGGTGCCAATGATTCTTGCATCCTTTGGCTTCTCTTCAAGTGTCCACACTTGGTTCCGGGTGAAGTTGTTGAGTTCTTCATGCATGGCATTCACCCAATCCAGATCCGCAAGTGCTTCTTCTACACTAGTAGGCTCAACAAAGGAAACAAACGAGTGATGTTCAACATAAGATGCAAGTCTAGAGCGAGTCATTACTCCCTTTGATGGACTCCCTATGATTTGATCATGGGGGTGAGCTTGAAGGATAGATGTTGATCTTCTATTTGTCTCTTGAGGAGGAGGATGTGGTGCTTCAACATTGCTTGCTTCGGCCTCGGCTTGATCTTGAGGAATGTGAGTGTCTTCTTGAGCTTCTCTCACTTGATCTCCTTCATCAACTTGAGGCGTGTGGGGTGGAGAAGGATCTTGATTTGCTTCATCTTCGACTTCTTCCACCTCTTGCGGGTTGATAGCACCAATTGACATATTCTTCATTGCCTCCCTCAAGGGTTCATCACCTACATCAATGTCCTCAAGTGCTCCTTGGGAGCCATTAGTTTCATCAAACTCCAAGTCATACGTTTCTTCAACTAAGCCAGTGGCTTTGTTAAATACACGGTATGCCTTGGATTTAAGTGAATAACCAACAAGGAAACCAATGTCACACCGCCGTTGGAATTTACCCAAGTGTTGGCGCTTCTTGTAGATGTACACCTTGCAACCAAACACCCGGAAGAATGAAATATCCGGCTTCTTCCCATTGACAAGCTCATAGGGGGTCTTCTTTAATAGCCTTTGGACGAAGAGACGGTTTGTTGCATAGCACGCGATGTTGATTGCCTCCGCCCAAAACTTCTCCGGAGTGTTGTACTCATCAAGCATAGACCTTGCTAGAGTTATGAGCGTCCGGTTCTTCCTCTCTACGACACCATTTTGTTGTGGAGTATATGTAGCGGACACCTCATGCTTGATCCCAACTTCATCACAATAATCTTCAATCTTTGTGTTCATGAATTCGGTGCCATTATCACTTCTAATCTTCTTGATCTTCACATCAAATTCATTTTTAGCTCTTGTAGCAAACTTCTTGAAGATGCCTTGTGTCTCTCCCTTGTCTTGAAGAAAGAACACCCAAGTGTATCGAGAGTAGTCATCCACTACCACTAGGCAATAGAGATTTCCTCCAAGACTTGCATAGGTGGTAGGGCCAAATAGATCCATGTGTAGCAACTCTAGAACTCTTGAGGTTGACATGAAAGCTTTGGTTGGATGAGTGTTTGCCACTTGCTTGCCTGCTTGACATGCACTACAAAGTTTGTCCTTCTCAAACACCACATCCTTGATTCCTCTAACCATTTCCTTCTTGACAAGCTTCTTCAAGGTTGACATGCCCACATGTGCCAATCTTCTATGCCATAGCCAACCCAAAGAATTCTTGGAGAATAGACAAGCTTGCAAGTTTGCTTCATTTGAAGTGAAGTCCACTAAGTAGAGGTTGTTGTGTCGAAACCCTTTGAATATCATTGATGAATCTTCAATCTTGGTCACAATCACCTCATTTGGAGCGAAGAGACAATGAAACCCGAGATCACAAAGTTGACCAACCGATAGCAAGTTGAAGCTCAATGATTGTACTAGCAAGACAATGGAAATTGATTGATCTTGGGAGATAGCCACTTTGCCTAAGCCTTGAACTTTGCCCTTTGAATTATCCCCAAAAGTGATCTTGTCTTGATTTGCACAATCCTCATCAAGTGTGGTGAACATCCGGGGGTCGCCGGTCATGTGTTGAGTGCAACCACTATCAATTACCCAATGGCTCCCACGGTCTTGTAGTTCACTTACACACAAGCAACTTGGAGTTAAGCTTGTTGTTTGGGAACCCCCTTATTGCGGGGCCCCATTGCCTTGTCAACCAACTCCTTAGCAACCCAAAGAACCCTAGGCTTGTTCTTCATTGGTGGTCCAAGAAACACCACAAGTGGTCTACCCTTGGAATCTTTGTTGATGACATAGTGAGCATCATGAGCAAATGGCCTAGTGTGCTTGGGCAAGGTCTTGGGAAGTGGAGTCTTGCATTGAAATGAGAGATGACCAATTTGTCCACATCTAAAACACCTCTTAGGCTTGGGCTTTGGCTTCTCTTGATTGTAGCCATTGTACTTGTTCTTGTAGTAGTTCTTGGCTTCAATCTTGACCTTGGCCTTCATCACTTGGTTTTCCTTGTACCCAATACCGGTCTTGTCATTCTTCATGACGGTGCTCATTAGAAGCTCACTTTGAAGATTATGGCCCTTGGTGAACTTTTCAAGGCCACTTGTAATCTTGGTCTTGT
Organism: Microstegium vimineum; assembly: GCA_022036555.1. Lineage (NCBI taxonomy): Eukaryota > Viridiplantae > Streptophyta > Magnoliopsida > Poales > Poaceae > Microstegium > Microstegium vimineum. Next base: position 37,128,273 of record CM039124.1, on the reverse strand, counting down.
CATTCTTGAGCTTGGCAATTTCTTCTCGAAGGGAGTTGATCAAAGTGATAGCATCTTTGTCTTCTTCTTGAGTCGGCTTGATGGTGAAGGGCTTGTTTGCCTTGAGGTTGATTAGCTCTTCCTTGAGCTTTGAGTTCTCTTCCCTCATCTTCACATAATCATCATACTTGTCGGCTTCTATAACTCTCTTGCCCTTGCACTTTGCACTTTGCTCAAGAGCCACATCATCAAGCTTGAGTTCACAAGAGGTAGCACTTGCACACTTAGCACACGGGTTAGTAGCAACATGTGTAAGATCTTGAGTAAGCAATTAATTTGCTACCACTAGTGTGCCATGATCACTTTTCACTTGGTTGTAGTCATCTTTTAGCAAGTTAAACCTTGTGAGGAGCTCTTGGGATGACCTCTCAAGCTTATCATGTTTCTCATTGGCTTGCTTAAGAGAGGCTTTGAGCTCCCTAGTGCTAGATGTGAGAGAATTAATCTCAAGCTTCAAATCATCATTAGCACTAGACAAGTTGTCAAGCTTATCATGCAAGTTTTCTTTGATTTCAAGAAGTTTGTCATTTTTACTTTTGTACTTCCTTATGATGCTAGCGTACTTGTTGCAAATTTTAATTAGCTCATCATAGGAAGGTGCTTCTTCATCATCACTATCATCACTAGAGAGGTCATCACCATCATCCTCTTTTTGTACCTTCTTGTCACCTTTAGCCATAAGGCATAGGTGTGTAGAGGATGAACCCGGCGATGAAGGACGAGGTGGCGGTGGAATAGAAGAACCAATCACCAATGCGGCCACCTTCTCTTCTTCACTCTCATCATTGGAGGAGTCACTTGAATCATCAATATCGGTGAGCCAATCACCCACAATGTAAGCCTTGCCATCCTTCTTCTTCTTGTGGAAGTTGAAGTTCTTCTTCTTCTTGTATGGCTTGTCTTGCTTCTTGTCATCATCACTTGAGTCATCATTGCCGCCCTTGTTCTTCTTGAAGTTCTTGAACTTGTTGTTCTTGAACTTGTCTTTCTTCTCTTCGGGACACGCATGGGCTAGATGACCAAGAGTGCCGCAATTGTAGCACTTCATTTGGGAGATTGGCTTCCTTGAAGAGCTTGTGAAGAATTTCTTCTTCTTTGAGTCAAACTTGACTCCATTCCTGTTTAGCCTCTTCAACATCTTGGTGGTCTTCTTCGCCATGAGAGTGATGTTGTCTTCATCATCATCACTTGTACTCTCAACGACATATTGAATCTTGCACTTCTCCTTGGAAGATGCCTTGAGAGCCAAGTCCTTCTCCTCCTTCTCTTTCTTCTTGGAGGAGGATGAAGTTCCATCATTGATCTTCATGTACATCTCATGAGCATTGATCTTGCCCAACACTTGCGTTGGTGTAGTTGCGGAGAGATCGCCTTGATGAAGAACCATGACAATGTGGCTATACTTGTCTATTGGAAGGACACAAAGTATCTTGCGCACCACATCGGCCGGTGTCATTTGAGAGAGCCCAAGGCCATTCAACTCCTCTACAAGCACATTCAAGCGAGAGTACATTTCATTAACATTTTTATGAGATAGCATGGTGAAAGCATTTAACTTAGCAATGATGAGGTGATAACGCTCTTCTCTTTCACATTTGGTGCCCTCGTGTAGAGCACAAATGTTTGTCCAAATCTCATGCGCGGTTTTGCAATTCCGCACACGGTTGAACACATCCTTGCAAATGCCACAGAAAAGAATGTTCTTTGCCTTAGCATTGTTCTTCTCAAAGTATGGATCCTCGGCGAACACCGATCCACCTTGGGTGGCGGCTTTGTGAACGCCGACGTCCACGGCCTCAAGGTAGGCCTCCATCCGCGCTTTCCAATAAGGAAAGTCATCCCCATCGAACATGGGTGGCGGACCATCCCCATGGGACATCTTGCTCTAGGCGGTGAAGCCTAATTTAGAGCAACCTGGCTCTGATACCAATTGAAAGGATCAAGATGCCCAAGAGGGGGGTGAATTGGGCTTGTTTTAAATCTCTAAAGCAAATATGAAAACCTATCAAATGCCAATCACCCCCTAGTGCCTACGATCCGTGTATCCTAGCTAGAAAGCGGTAGCAGTTCATAGGAATTAAAAGCAACCTAAGCAATTCTAGTAGGTAATGTAAAAAACAAGATGGAAAGTAATGCGGAAATGTAAAGAGCTTAGGGAAAAAGAACTTCTCAGTGAAGCAGCGATTCTTTCCCGAGGTATCGAGGTGTCGACACACCCCCTAGTCCTTGTTGGAGCACCTCGCAAGGTATCACCCCCCCCCCCTCTACCCGCGCAAGGGTAGAGTGCTCTCTACGGGCTGATTCTTCGCCACTCCGGCTCGGTGAATCGCCCACAACCGATCACAGAAGCTTGGAGAAGAGCCGCCAACAATCTCCCGGCGATCACTTCCTCCGAACACCACCAAACCGTCTAGGTGCTATCGAACACCAAGAGTAACAAGGACAAGACCTTCACTTGACCAACTCAAGGCTAGGAAGGTGGATGGATGCACACAAGTCACTCCTAATCACTCTAGAAGGGAAGAACAAGATGAACTCTCTCTAATCTCTCCCTCACTAGCCCTCTTGACTCTCCAAAGGATTTCTCAAGGTGTCACCAGCTCAAACAATGGCCAAGAGTCCCTCTAAGGACGAAGGGGGCAACTATAAATAGTCCCCACCTCCAAAACTAGCCGTTTTTTACTTTTTCTTCTCTCTACGAAGCCACCGGACTAGTCCGGAGCTCATACCACTGGACCATGCACACTGGTCCGGAGCATACTCTAGATTCAAACTCAGGCACCGTCGTACTACTCTGCTTGGTCTGACACACTGGTCTGACGCACTGGTCCGGAGCCAAGGTGCTCTCTGAGTGAAAAACTTCTTCTCTTTTACGAACCACCGGACCACTCTCCTTGGTCCGGTGCCCTGGTCTGACGCTCTGGTCCAGAGCCAGGGGGCTCTCTGCATGAACTCAACCTCCTGTCTTGAAGCGTCGGACTAGCCGTCGGACTAACCTTCGGACTAGTCCGGAGCCTTCTCTCTCTCTGACACAAGCCGTCAGACCACTCTCCTATGGTTTGACGCTTTCCAGACAGGTGGTCCGGAGCTCCTCGAGCTGAGATTTTGCCTAAGTCAGGGACCGTTGGACCACTCTCCTTGGTCCGACGCCCACTTAGCAGACTGGTCCGGAGCCTCTTTCTCCCCCTATTTCAACTGTTTTCGCTGAGGTTTCTCAAGGGATTTTGCTCCTACCATTTCTAGGGTTTACCAAGGGCTGAAAGCAAGGTCTCTAGGACTAGTTATGACAAGTGTGCATATACCCACTTTCCTAAACTCTCCTAGGTCAAGCTACTAATCTCATACCCCCCTTTATAGTACGGTCAAAGGAAAAATAAAAGCCCTAGCTATACTTAGTGCCCTTCTCAACCTTATGGCACTAAGAACTAGCCTAGTCTTCGACTTGTATCATCATCCTTTGCAACCGAAATGATTTCATCTTTGGGGCATGAATATCCATTAAGCCCATTCAAATTGCATCACTAATGACCTAACATAAACAACTTTGTCTCTGCAAAACACACGTTAGTCATAGTGACCTAGTATTGTCGTTAATCGCCTAAACACAAGGGTCCAAGATTCTTCACTTCTCTTCCTCTTGTGTAGTTGGAGCTTCCACATTTGCAACTTCAAACTTTTTGTCCACCACTAGCCAAACTTTCTGGCTAATTGACTTGATATGAGCGGTCATCTTGACTTTCCAATAGCCATAGTTTGAGCCATCAAACTTGGGTGGTTTCTTCATGTTGTTGATATGAGCCATCTTCACACCGTAGGTTGTTAAGCCTCAAATCAACGGTGTACTAGCTCCGATACCACTTGAAAGTTCCTAAGTGATGGCTAGAAGGGGGGTAAATAGCCTAATTTGGAAACTAAAAAAGTTAGATACTAATGAGGCAAAGCTTGACTTGCACTAGCCTACTAGGGGATGCAAAGCCACCTAACCACAATTTCTATCCTAATAAGTCTAGAATCACACAATGCCTACTCAATTCTAGTAGCCCTCTAGGCACAACCTATTATACTAAGATAAGTAAGAGTACGGTAATGCAAAGATGGGAAAGGTGATTATACCGCCGTGGAGAGGAGTGGATGAACCAATCAAGTGATCACCCAGAATACCAATCAATCACAATAGAGACAACAAGGTTGACACTTGATTTTCTTCCGAGGTTCACTAGTTTGCCAACTAGCTAGTCCCCGTTGTGGCAAGACACTCACTTGGAGGTTCACGCGCTAATTGGCCTCACACACCAAACCCGTCACCGGGTGCCGCACAACCAACACAAGATGAGGCTATTGAAACGCCACGAGCAATTCACTAGAGTTACCTTTACGATCTCCCGCGGGGAAGGCACAAGAACCCCTCACAATCAACTTGTAGTCGACGAAGCACAATCACCAAGCTTCTCGATCTACCACCGCTGCTCCAAACCGTCTAGGTGATGGCAATCACCAAGAGCAACAAGAAATCCGCAGCGAGAATGCCTCCCAAGTGCCACTAGATGCAAGCTATATGCGAGATACACTTGGATCACTCAATCTCTATTGGGTTTTCACTAACCAAGCACGGAGATGAGTGGGAGGGAGTTTGCTCAGCTCAAAGGAGTCTCAAGATGTTCAAATGTGCGAGAGAGAGATCCCCTCGCCGACCAACACAAATTTATAGACCCCCTCAAAGTCTTTAAACCGTTGCCCTGTTAAGTTGGCGACGGACGCTCTTCACGAGGGCGACGGACGCTCCGTCGCCAGCGTCCGACACACTGTCAGAACTAGCCGTTGGGCTGCTTCACGGGCAATGGACGCTCCGTCACCAGCGTCCGACGCTCGGACCTCCAGCGTCCGTCGCATGTCTTCGCTTCACTCACATGCAAAGCCCACTGGAAGCCCGACGGACGCTCCACCTGCGTCCGACGGACAGCGTCCGACGCCTTCGGGAAAAATTCTTTCTGCTTCTCTGAGACCGATGGACGCACTGAATCAAAGTCCTCAGCGTCCGACGCCATCGTCCGATGCGTCGGACAGAGTCTGACGCCCTTAGCTGCAACGTCCGATGCCCTTTTCTCTTATCTGATTCTTCCACCTTTGCTCTAAGTTGCCAAGCAATAAGTATCCACTTTGATGAGCTTGTCTTGGCATGTTTCACTTGTCAATTAGCATGGTGTAAGTCACTAGGTCCTAAATGCTTATGCAATATAGATAACACCTAGTGGCACTTGACAAACCGCAATCACTTTTGCATTTCCCCTCTTAATAGTACGGTTGTCTAACCTAAATGTGATGACACCCACTTGGTGTCTTGATCACCAAAACAAAAGCCCTAGCATATACCTTTGCCTTGTTTAGCTTAGAGTCTTTCCATTCTCCTTCTTCTCCAAGTGCGAGCTCTAAGTCTCCACCACCTTTGCTTGATCCACCACTTGTCATCATCTTCAATGAGTGTACTATACCTACTCAATCACTTAGAGCTAGGTTAGTACTTTAGGTTTCATCAATTATCCAAAACACTAGAGATCTCTCACCTGGCCACGGTCAGCTGACCGGCCAATGGCAGGTGGGCCCTGCCACTTTCCCTCAGGAGGTGTCCCCACAGCACAGGGGGCATGTGGGTGGCCTGGTGGGACCATAGGGTGATCGGTCGATCCCCCTATGGGCTCCCTGGCCCACCTCTGCCTCCTGTATGCTGGTCCCACTTGTCATCTTCAGTGGTTGTTTGTTCTGAGGTGTTTATCTCGCTGATATCCTTGATGTGGGCCCATGGATCCTCGTGATATGAATCTGAACCGTTGGGAGGAAATACACTTGGATCCAAGGGGTAGGAAGTGTTCTGGAAGGTGTTTCTAGGATCATGGGGGCTTGGGAGGCCTGGTGGCCTCACAGGGTGGTCGGCCGACCCCCTAAGTGGGCCCACTGGCTCCCAAAAGTCCCCATTTGTCATTACCTACATCAAATACTCATGGAACTTGTGGGACTAGTTATTTGGCACAATATGTTCAGGTTATGCTTGTTTTCCTTTGAATAAGAGGATGTTGACGGTGTTTTGATGATGATAGAATAGCTCATAATTATCGTCAACAGACAGCCAGTAGAAACCAATTTCTACAGGCGGTCCTTAAAAACCCGCATTTCTACTGGCCCCAGCGCCGGCGGTTCGGAAAAACGCCTCTAGAAATGGCTTCTGAACCGCCACTAAAGGCCTGTTTTGTACTAGTGTCCTATCCTATTTTGGAGAGGCGGCATAGGTTTTGCATGTGAAGTATATATGCGATTGGTTCGGTTGATCAGCTAGCTAGCTATAGCTAGTGGAATGACCACCGAAACATCTGGAGCGTTAGTTTCCAGCTTTAGCTTCCAAAACAAAACAGTGGCTCATGCTCATGACTTGTTCTTGCGCTGGAATTACCAAGAGGATGATATGGTACCATCATATCGCAGCGAGAAGAGAGCCTGACACATAACATCACATACAGATACCTAGCATTCGCTGATCTCATACGCAGCGAACTCGTCTCAGATATATAGGAGCCCTCGGTCAATTAACCTTGTATCGAGCTCAACGATCTGAGAAGCAAGATCGAGCACGCCTATAAATACGCCCCACAAGCCAAGGGGTAGTGCGTCCTAAGCGCACTTCGATCCATCGATCGAGCTCATTAGGAATAAACAAATAAATAGCGATGGCCAAGGCTAATCAGATTGCGGTAGTCATCATCATCCTAGCTCTGCTTCAGGTCTCATGCGCCAGTGTGCCATAGCCCGGAAGCACGGTGGCGGGCAGGGGCGGCACCCCTGCTGTGATGACGGTGAACGGATTCCAGGTGGGCAAGGAAGGCGGCAGCGCGGCGGCGTGTGATGGCCGCTTCCACAGCGACGGCAACCTGATCGTGGCGCTGTCCTCGCGGTTTTATGCGGGCGGGAAGAGGTGCCACAAGAAGATTCGCATCACGAGCAAGGACATTGAGTGCACCATGGAGGCACAGGTCGTGGAAGAGTGCGACTCCCATAGAGGATGTCATGACAACATCGTGGATGCCTCTATCGCCGTCTGGAAGAAGCTCGGAGTAGATACTGACATCGGTGAGGTCCACGTCACCTGGTCCGACGCCTGAATTCACACGCTCTCATGTACGCATCGACTTGGATCTTGGATGGGGCGCTTTATGGAAATGCGGGCGTGAGGTTGTGCCCTATCTCTAGCTAACTACCACGGCTTTAATTTGCTAGCTACTAGACTCTCCGCTTGATAGTGAAGAGCTACTAGCTCGAATAAAAGCTTCCTTTCACGAGGGTGCAAAACAAATTGTTGTTTGGTGTATGTGTGTTGCTATACTCATGCGTTGCAATGAGAGTGAAAAGACTTATGACATGTCAATAGAAATTAAGGATACTCATGTTATATGTTTTTTTTTTGAAATCACGTTGAACGCGTGCTTCATTAGAGAAGTGGGAAATTACAGAAACTTAATGACCGAAAGCGAGATGCCTTGAGTCACAGAGCATGACACAAAGCACAAAGAAAGAAACATGAGGGGTGGGGGAACCTCCACCAACAACCCCATCAACTGAGCCTAATACAAAAGATAACTCAACACCTAGATAGCCAGTAGTGATAGGAGCCATTCGAAGCAATCTTGGTAGCAAAGCATCTGCCCAAAAAGACAACGACCTCGGTGGCAAAGCATCCACCAAAAAAATAGCGACAATGCATCTGCTAGAGGTCAACCAAATGCTCCTCCGAGTCACTTAAGGCCACAACCCACAAGACCACGAGCGAGAAGGACCTACCTGAAGAAACATCGGCGGCATCCGCCCGTCTACAACTACCACTAGCACCAACTAGACATACCAAGGTGAGGAGAAACATGAAGTTCAAATAGGCACAGCGCAACTTCAGAGTCCAGGCGGGAGGAGCAACAGGCAGGAGACCGACACGAGGGAGACATGCAACTAGCATCAACGAAGCCTTCATGAAGGAAATGACATCCGCGGACGCCAACTTCGTTGTGAATAGCATCTAGAGATTATCCTCTACAAACATGTCCCCACAGGCACCGATGACGGACGGAGGACGACGCCTCCAATAAGGTGATGACGTAGGGGCGCCACCGTCGTCAATCGGCTAGAGATGCCTGACGGGGTTTTCACCCCTATCCGTCGTTGGTCCTGGATCCTGCGCAAGGCCAGGAATGGAGCGGTTGGTGCCACCAGCCATGCCACCACGGCATAGCTTGCGCACCACCTGGCCACCGCAAGTCACACCACCACGAGGCGACAAGCCTGAAACCAATAACACCGCCACTGGCCACGCCACCACGGCGACGCCGATGTACCTCCACTCCACAACACACTAAGCCAGCCAAGCCGCCCCGCCGAGTAGGAGGCCGCCGGCGACCCACCAAGCAACCAGTCGTGCTGGCCCAGATCCAGGGACTCAGGGCCCAGATCTGCCGCCAGAGGGGCAAGCGCAGGCCAGGCCGGCCACCATGGCCGCTGGGCAGGGGAGGACCTCGGAAGCCGGATCCCGACCGTCGGTGGCCGGATCCGCCCGCCGATGGCTAGATCCGCCCGGCCGTCGCCGCTGGACGTCGCCGGAGGGGGTCGGATGGGGGGGGAGAGCAGGGTGGTGGGGGAGAACCGTCGAAGTCATCGGCGAAGACCACAACGACGAGCAGCAGCTTCAGCCACGCTTGTCGTACCTCCACGCGCTCGCCGCACGCCGCTTCACCGAGCGCAGGGAGCTCCGGCCCGCACGGAGAAGCTCACCTCCCTGGACGGAAGGCCTCGCCGCCACCATCCCAGGGGGCGCGCAGGCCTCCCGGGAGCGGCGAGGGGAAGGGAGGAGAGGGGGTGCTGGCGGCGGGGATGGGCTGGCCGCCGCCCGAGTCGCCTATGTGGGGCGACGCACTGATGTTATATGTCAAGTTATGTTTTATCCTTTTATATAAGAATTTCTAAAGGCTATAATTTATTTCATGATGACCACGACATACATAATATAAGTCAATATTGGTAATAATATGACAATGTCTGATTAAACTCATAATAAATTAAAATACTTTCTCTATCGTAAATTGTACTCCCTCCATGCCTTAAAAAAGTTTGTTTGTTGTGGCCTCTCTTCGATTTCGGTACATGCAAAAATCACCAAAAATAACACGGGAGCCAGGATCAAACCCGCTCCCACTCGCCAAATAGCGTGCCTTAGAAACCGGCAGGGCAGATATTTCTTGAATGGATGCCAAAAGGCTGTTTAATTAATAAGGGTAAATAGAGAAAAATAGACTCTAATTAATTACACTTTGGTATCTTAAATAATGTCCAAAATGAACTTATTTCTGAAATGGATAGAGAGTATGTTCTGGTTTCTAGATACACAGTTTTTGCTACGCATCTAAATATAGGTTATGTCTAGATACATAATAAAAGTTATATATCATGGAAAGTCACAATGTCTTTCAATTTGGAATAAAAGGAGTACAATCTTTTTTTTTTGCTTTCGATGTACGGAACAAAAATATTTTTCTCCCAATACATCATGCCTTGAGTTTTAATAATATTCATGCATTGGTCAAGTTAAATATCGAGTTTTGTGACTCCATTTCATGACCTTTTAAAACATGTAATTCTAATCTTTCATTAAAGTCGGCAATTGTTAGTTGTCATCGTGTCAAGAATTTATTTATCTGTTTTTTTTACCCAAAAAAGCTGTGTGGGGGAGATCCCCACAGCAAGCTTTTTTATAAAAGAGGAAACAAGGGGAACAAAGTATGGATTACAGGCTTACCAAAGATAAATACGAAAATTAACTAAACGACTCTAGCCAATTACAAAAGGTTGATCTTAAATCAGCCTTGACTGTTGATGATTATGACAGAGTCTATTGATGTTCCATATGGAAGCCCTTACTGAGAGTTACACTCATTTATACGTACAACTTGAAGTTATATTTATTTAGATTACATTGAATAAATAAACGATTGAAGATTTAGTTTACGGTTTAATTAATTCGACTATCAACGTATGTTCTAATGAAAATAAGTTGTATTCCTAGCAACTATGTGGTGAAAATAGTTATTTATAAGCAGCGGACATAATGGAGCGACGACGGCCGGGAGTGAAGAAAAAGAAGTCTAAAAGTCGGATTTGACTTGCTGGCACAAAAGTAATAAAAAAAAGGAACCACCTGGTGCCACCTGCTGGTCACTGTGATCGCCGGACCACAACTGTCAGCCTCAGCGAGGCCACCGACCAATCACAGGCCACCACGTGTCAAGCCTAGATTAATCCCTTTCTTTTTTTGGAAAATAGAATAAACTTGAAAATTTCGTAAAAAAAATCCATCCGGCCTCAGAAAAAAAATATAAAAGTGTCCAATTCTTTCTAAAAACAAGCTCTACGTCATAGGCCTATATATATTTGAGTACATTTAGATTTTTTGGTTTTATGTTGATTCATTGTGAATATATACATAGGAGTCATCTATCGTGATGGTATGTCTCGTTTCCAACCCACAAAGGAGTGGCAGCTTGAGGAGGACTAAGACTACACGAAGGAGCTGAGCTTGGGGGCGACCAGTTTGTAGGTGCCACGTCCCACCCAACATCGTAGAATCATACTAGACATGCAATGATTAGCTGCTAGCACTTTATTAATTGCAATTGACTTATGATAGGTTGCATGATAGAATTGCTTGAAAGCTATTACCTTGACGCAGTCATAGCTCTGCATACCTGTTGTTAGGTTAGACACATGCTTACCTTGCTTGCTATTTACTTTACTACACAATATATCTGTGAGATGATGCATGGTGGAGGATTGTATGTGAATGGCTAAGGCACTTGGTGTCGATAACTGGATAACAACCTAGGGAGATTTTGCCATGTGTCTTTGGGTGTGCGGTGAAGGTTGAGTCCACTAGATAGGATTCTAGTGTGAATCTGAGGACAAGTCTTGCCAGGGGATGTGACTTGGGAATTCCTTGTAAGAGGTACTTGTGGTGGGTACATGTGACATGAGTAGATTCCGGGGAGGAGACTCTTCGTGGGGCGAATCCCTAGAAGGAAGGTGATGTCGAGGCACAGGGTGTTGGTTATCCCCATCGTGAAGATGTCTTGTCTGGTCCCCCTAAGAACTAGTATGTAGAGGAACCGGCTCATAGGACCCTTGATACGAACCACTCGTTCCTGACCAGTGAGAAATGGGGTGTTGGTTATCCCCATCGTGAAGATGTCTTGTTTGGTCCCCCTAAGAACTAGTATGTCGAGGAACCGACTCATAGGACCCTTGATATGCACCACTCGTTCCTGACCGGTGGGAAATGACATACCGACTAGCTAGGGCGGTGCCACTACTACTAGGTAGAAAGTTGATAAGATGATAAGTGTAGGGAGGTAAGGGAGCTTGGCCCACACCCTCCTTAAGACAAGTGTGGTGACCTTGGTGGCCCGCTACTTGTCGGGTACGAAGGTAAGGGGTACCCTAAACCCTTCGATAAATTAACGCTAAACATAGCAACTATTTTTAAGGCAGGGACCAGCCCACTGCTCAGTAAGGCATGGCCCATCGCTCGAGGGCCCCCACTACACCAGCTGTGGCAACAAGTCACGGGCCGGCCCACCTCGACGCCGAATGACGGACGAGGGGTCGTTCGGACGTCCCCTCGGCCCCCACCTCGACGTCAAGAGACGGACCGAGGCGCGAACGAACGACCCCCCGGCCCCCACCTCGACGTCAAGAGACGGACCGAGGGGCGAACGAACGACCCCCTGGCCCCTACCTCGATGATAAATGACGGACCGAGGGGCGAGCGAACGACCCCCCGGCTCCTACCTCGACGATAAATGACGGACCGAGGGGGCGAGCGAACGACCCCCCGGCTCCTACATCGACGAACGAAGGACGGACGAGGGGTCGAACGAACGACCCCCCGACCTCTACCTCGACCTCTCCGACCCCGTCTCTGCTTCGACCCTACCTCGACGATGAGCGACGGACCAGGGGTCGAACGGACGATCCCCGGACGAGAGGCTCGATTAACCCAACTGCTCCCGGCATGGGTTAAAGTGAAACCACCTAACGACATGGGCACCCACGTCCGCTATCAAATCCGCCAACTCCCGTCAAGTCCCCGATTCCTGTCAACTGTGCCGCCACTGTCGCCACTACGCGAGTACGGACTCCAGCAGTACCCCTCGGAAAGTGAACAGTGCAACCCTCGACGACGACTTCGGGAATGCAACAGAGCCACGCAGGGCTCGACCCCTCCCTCGACCGGGGGGCTCGACCCCTCTCTCTCCAACAACTCAAGTATGGGGGCCGTCCCATCCGCCCCATCCCGCTTCAGCCGTGGGATTCGTGCCCACCTGCAGACGCTGTGCTGCGGCGACTTCTACTGCCGCCACGACCGGGGACGCCAGAAGGACGGGAAGGCCATGCCGCCACAGTGCTCAACATCTCTCCGCCAACACTGTGCCTCGGACACGCTACCCGTACTACCACAGTTAGGGCCTTGTACCCTCGGACCTCCCCTTGGTCTATAAAAGGGGACGCCGAGGTAGAATAAGGGGGCTCCGAGATTGGCTGGATCCTGAAATCTCGGGGACTTCGGTTCAGACTCTCACACTCCACGCATACATACCCCGCCGCTCGATCGACCCCTCGGGTGGCAAACCCGCAGCCTAGGGCAAACCCGCTAGCCTTAGACCGCAGCTCACTCTGAGCAAACCCTTGTAACACAGCTTGTACCCCCCCTGTACGAGCATGTTTTGGGTGCGAGATAATACAAGTCATCCTCCCCCGCTAGACGTAGGGCCTTCTTTGCCCGAACCAGGATAAACCTTGTGTCCATCTTGCATCACGTCTGAGAGAGGGAGCACGCGATATACAAATTTACTCGTTGGTGGTCTTGACCCCCGGGTCATAACACCAACACTACTACTTCTCATAGACTCAGCGTGTCGGTGGACTCCAGGGTGCCTTAGGGTTGAGTGGTAGGGTGGCATCGTACCTATTAGAAGGTAGCCCAGTATCAGCCTAGACAAGGCGCTTCATTAATGATGGTGATCTTGTGGTTCTAGGTATACACGTTCTACAAAGTTGATCGATCTATAAGTATATACATTCCTATGATCCACGCTTCCCTTAATTAGTAAGTGGTGTATTCTTTTCTCCCCCTTAGGTTGGTTTGGATCCGACTGTTAGCCACTTAGTCATTCTTGTCACCTAGAGAGTAAGAGTATGGTGAGGTGTGTGGATGGGATGTATGAAAATGGGTAAAACCTGAGAAACAATTATAAAATACTAATGAACATGCGTATGATAACTACAGTAAATAGGTTCTTTTGCTCTACCCTTGCATACCATTTTCCACAAAACAAATGCAAAGCATACGGTGGGAGTCAGTAGCCAGTACAAATCATATTGATAATTATTTGACAGGTGAACAGCCTGAGTATGAGTACAAGCGCAATGATTAGGAGGATTAGAGGTCTTATTTTGTGCCCAAGTCTGCCGGAGGAGATGGAATCTATGCCCGCTGTCATGTCTTTTGATGTTGTTTAGGAGGTTGTGTGCTCTGAGTGATTTTGCTAAGTGGTAATGTAATAACGAGCAAACCCTTTTATTGTACTCTTTAAGACAAGTATTCAATGTAATGATATCGACCGAATTTTGATAACGTGATGGCATGATCTTCTAGGACTATCAGGTTACGGTTGTATATGTGGATTTCCCTTCGGGAAAATTTCTAGACCATTTCGGAGAGCGTTGTGGCGCGTGTCGGACTAGAGAGGCAGCGCGAGCGAACATAGGGGATGAGGTCATGCGTGTGGCGGCAGCACTAGGGGTAGGGGAAGCCAGGAAGGGGTCGTCGGCGTCCCCACATGGCAATGGGATGCGTTGCGTGAGGGAAGGGGAGTAGAGAATCCGTGTGTGAGGGCAGGGAAGTGAAGCGTTCACGGGCTCGAGTGCGGTGGCTGGGGAATTGGAATTAGATTTTGGAGAATAGACAGGGGATGGGAGCCTTTCAACAGTGCTTGGCAGCCGACGAGCTTTAACTGCAAACGAGATCCTCTGCCGTCACGGCATCGACTGCTCACTGCAGTCACTAGCATCTTGACCGTTCCCTGAGATCAAACGGTACTAGCTTGCACGAAGGTTCCATGTGCTACTCCATTTCTTGTCCTATGCCTCAGCCTAACTAATGTCGCTGGCTTTTTTTTCGGTCCGGAAGGAACTCAATATTTTATTTTGCTTTTTTCCCCATTTAAAGTTATTTTTTTTACTCCAGGTGTTAGAATGCTACAGTACAATAGTCTACAAGCTACATTAGAGTAGGTCCAATAAACTTGACTTTAAGCCAACTAGCCAAGCCACATCATTTCGAGACAAGTTAAAAAAAACAAGTTGTACAATAATTAGGCTTATCATATAACTTAAAATTTTATTTTTTTATTAAACGAGACCACATACTGCAGGGAAAGAAGCCAATAACAAATATAGGAGGGGTGGTGGGGACCTGCATGTAACCTAGGAGAATGTGATGCTCTTGGTGCCAAGTCCAGGACCTATTTCATTCTCTCTCCTCTGTTCTCTCTATTCCACCTAGAATTTTGCTGAGTTAACTTGGCTATAAGCCAAGCTGAGGTGTATTATTGTACCTGACTACCTGCTCTTATAGCTATACGGACCTTTAAAGCTATCTACTATCATTAATTTCTAAAAATCAGGTTCACTGTTTTTTCAACGGAAAACATCCTATGTAATGTAAAAACTTAATGTTTGTTCGTTTCACGATAAGGATGTCATGTAAATGAATGTAATATATATTTATCTTTTGTACGCGTATTTTTTGTTTTGTATGTGTTTTTAATTTACAAATTTCAGTTTCAAATTGAAAACCAAATTTTAAAATTATTTTTTAAATAATAACATCTACCTCAGTTAACGTGTTAACAGAAGCAGTTGACATATGTCACACGCCTTGGTTAAGTCTTTTTTTCCCATCTTGGTTAAAATTATTGTAGTAGTTGTAGGTTATTGTAATGTTACATTTGATGCTAGTGGTAAAAGAGTGATTTTCTGTTACTTTTAACAGTGTGCAAACTAACATAAGAGCCAATAAACCTAACAAAATAAAATATCCATTGTTGATATATAATAATAGTCTCTTCGTTCTAAATTATAATTTATTTGATTTTTTTATCCTAGACTTGACCGCTCGTCTTATTTAAAAAAATTATGTAAATATAATCAAAGTTATTTTTTGAAGAACTATTATTATAAAGCAAACCACGGCAAAAAAAAATGTAATATTTTCCACGGCACATTTTTGGTCTTATTGGGCTATGGGCTAGCAGAACGAAATGGAGTGGCACGTAGAAGCTTTGCCCAGTAGCCGTTTGATCTTTAGGGGACGGTTAGATGCTGGTGACTGTAGGGAGCAGTCAGAAGCCCTGACTGCAGAGGATCTCATTCCATAGCCCACCATTTTGGAATGAGAGGCTAGACCATGTCACCCAGCGTGTCCCAGTAGCCGACAAAACATAGAGGCGTAAAGTTCTCATGCTGGGCCAAAATAGCGGGCTTCAGGACAGGCTATCAGGCCGCAGGCTGCATGACTATCAATACATGGTGCCATTCGCCGTCAAACGGGAGAAAGGTGAAAGAGAAAGGGTATGAGGAATTTGGAGAGGTTAAAATTGTATTTTCCCACATGCCATGACACATCATAGCACATTTACGGTGTAATAGACGGAGGTGGAACAGTAGGAACGAAAAAATTGTAGTGACTTATACAGGATGACAACTTTTTTTGTGGTAAATATGGAATTGAAAACTTTTTCAGTGACTCCTAAGAAATTGCCTCTTTCAACTTCGAGCAACTCCAACAGTTTGACATATAGACTTGACATATCTAATTTTGTCAAAAAAACTAAAAAACTAGTGACCAATAGTTTGACATTTGGCCTTGACATTTTTACCAAAATTGCAAATAGGAGTCCGCACTTGACAATTTGGAGACCGTGAAAAGGGGAGACAGTTTTTTTTTCTTTTTTTTTCACGGCGGAACACTGGGCGGCGCCTTTTTTTCCTTCTTTTTTTCACGGTGGAACAGGAAAATGCCACGAAAAAAATAACGACCGGGTCCACTGGTCCATAATTTCCGTTTTTGCCAAGTCATTATGGGAAACTGTTGGAGAGTATATATTTTTTGTTTTGGCATATCTATTTCAGAGTTGGCAAATTCCATGTTTTGCCAAACCAAAATTGTCAAAAAGTTGCTCGAGGTAGTTATCATAGTTGTGTAGAGGACCAATGTTATCATATCTAAACTTCAGTTTCTAATTTCTATACCAGCTCGGGATAGGCGTTGCAGCTCACGGCCCTAGCTACAGTAACCTTATTAAACAGGTCCAACCACCTGAAGCTAACCAGCCATAAAGAAAACTGAACCACCAGAAATTGTTATTTTCATGCCCAGTTATTGAAATCAACCGATTCATTGATAACGTTGTCATCAATCAATATGTAAAAGTCAAAATTTCAGTTTCATCTGACTCAACAAAAAACTGAGACAAAAAATTTCAACAGAACTCGAATTACTTGTGATCATGAGCACATGCTGCAAATCAACTCATTCGTTTCACAAAATTACTTGTGAGAAAGAACTCGAATTTCCCTGTTGAATGGAATCAACTGCACTCAAAAGGTTGTGTTCTGACAGGTGAGAGTCGAAACCAATTTATTCGAACATTTTAAGAGACACCTTTGTCTGGTAACTCACAAGCAGCCATGCGATTCATTGATTTCACCTGCCCGAGCACCTCGGCTACTGTTCTGCATCGGCATTGCTTCCCTGGACGAATGACATCCCCATAGACAGCCATCTCAATTATATCTAGCTCCTGATCTGTTCAGAGATTGAATAATAATACAATTCTAAATCAGACTGAATATACAATGGCACTCTCTGTGCAAAAACTCTCTTTCCTTAATTGAGAGGCAGAGCTCCTGCCAAGTTCTTTCAAAAAAGACTGAATATACAAGAACATTTCACACATAAATTTAAGTTTCGGATTGACTGCCCAATCAAGGTATATGTATATGTATATGCATATAAAAGTTAAAGATATACAAACTAAATAAGGAGCTCCAATGATCCAATATGTTGGACCAATGAATTTGTTCCAATATGTTGGCACACAAACTTTAGAAAAAAAGATTCCTATCTGTCACGGGCCTCGATATAGGCCACCTTGCCGGGCCAAGCGAGGCCAGGAAGAGGTCCTGGCCAGCCACACCCTGGCCAACCAGGCGGCAAGGGGCGCGCACG
This sequence comes from Microstegium vimineum, assembly GCA_022036555.1. NCBI lineage: Eukaryota > Viridiplantae > Streptophyta > Magnoliopsida > Poales > Poaceae > Microstegium > Microstegium vimineum. The sequence goes on along the minus strand of CM039124.1, from coordinate 37,110,863 downwards.
ACCAGCGAGAGGTGGCATCCACCGCACAGCCGATCCCTCCCCACCAAAGAGTCCAAAATAGATGGGAACTAAAAGAAAATTTGTAATAAATAGAAATAGAATTTGTTTAGGAAATAAGATTGGAAAATACAATCCAAATCTATAAGGACTCCTTTAGTTTGACTGGGATCCAAGTCCTCTAATGGAGACTAAATATAGGGGGGAATGTAACCATCTCAAGCTTGAGCAGAAATAGAGCAACTGCTCTCGCCTGCCTCTCTCTCCTTTTCCTGCACCTCTCCCCTCCCGTGTCTGCCCCTGTCCTAGCCGCCACTGCTGCCCCTGTCCCAGCAGCAGCCACCCCCAATGCCAGCCGCAGCAGCCGCAACCCCTCCCCCAAGCAAGGCTGTGACACCTGGTATCCAGAGAACAGAGCGATCCTATGGGCAACAATACCATGACAACGAACATGAATGCGTGGCTCGATGCCCTTGCCACCGAAGTCACCAATCAGATGGAGAAGGTGGAGTACCTCGTCAGCATCAACGCTCGCCTAAGCACCATGGAGTATAAAGGCTCCAAGGAGGACGCCAACACTGCAGCCACGGCCAAGGCGAAGCGAGATCGTAAGACCGAGATCAAGGAGCTCAAGGTGCAAACAGATAGAGCAAACGAGTTAGCGGGACGCGCTTTCCTCAAGAAGATGGAAAGCTTTAAAACGTCAAGCACCCAGAGATCGGTAATGAACAATTTGTTCGTCAGCCTGCAACCACAGACGACCAGTCCCCGCTCCAATCCGTAGCGCCGGAATCATCCCTAGTTCCTCAACCCATCTACAACAAGCTGTCGTTCCCCACGTACGACAGCAAGATGGATCCACTGCCATGGCTCTCCCCGCTGCTAATAAACATACAACGACAAGAAAATCAGGCACATAACTTTTCATATAACAGGTGGAGCACAGCTATGGTACATGTGCCTAACAAAGGCTCAGCCTACTGGGAGCACTTTGTCCACTGCATCAACAAGCACTTCGGTCCGCCAAAAACCGACTCAGGTGCGAGCGAGCCTTGGCCGGGCGAAGGAGACACGGGGCGGGTCAGTGGGCATATCTGGGCGGCCACTGGTGAGTGAGCTACCACCATGGAGGGGCAAGCAATTGCGAGCAGGTTCCAGCGGTGGGGACCATGCAAGGAAGGCGCACACGCGCAGGAGATGCGAGCGCAGCCTAAGTGGCGCATGCAGCCTCAGCGGAAGGAAGAAGAAGAGGACAGAGGATAACAAATGGCCCCCACATGTTAATGACTCAACCCACCAGGACAGGTTCAACCTATTACACATCATCCCCGAACCAAACACACGCTTACATATCACTGTCTCAAAATGATGCGGGAGAACTGCTCTTCGGCACCATGGTACACCTGACGAACACTCCACCAACGAGACTGAGATGACACTATGCTGACAAACAACGAGCTACATCCTCACGAGCGCCGACAACCAGATATATAACTTTCAGAGGCCCCATAGGGTCATGCAGACACTCTCCCTTGACGCTGCCATCCGAAGGCCCATTCTCACCAAGGCGCGAGAAGCGCATAGGCAAACAACCTACTCAGGAACATACAACTAGTACATCTTCGGCTACATTTACAGCTGCCAGTACTACTTTGAGTTCGCCGTCAACGACACACATGAAAGCAACACCCAATGGGTGACAAACTAGCCCACCTCGTCATCCGGTTAGAGGCAATACCCTGTGGAGGCTACCTTCCCCCAGATGGCATCGATAATTGGACAATGATCCAGCGTGAGGACGTGTTGAGCAGAGAAGGGGGCGGGAGATATCATGGGCCTAAATATAGGCCACCCAAACAGGCCAAGTGAGGCCCTGTGCGGCCATACCCTGGCCAACCACGTCGCCAGGGGCTCGCACGATTATTGAGAGGCAGCATCCACCGCGCCACTGACCCCTACCTACCCAGAAGAGTCCAAAATAGATGGAATTAAAAGGAGATTTGGAATAAATAGAAATAGAGTTTGTTTAGGAAATAAGATTGGAAAGGAGAGTCCAAATTATAAGGACTCCTCTAGTTTGCTTGAGATCCAAGTCCTCTAGGGGCTACAAATATAGTGGCCAATGTAACCGTTTCAATCTTAAGAACAAACAGAGCAATTGCCCTCCCCTACTTCTCTCTCCTCTTCCTGTGCCTCTCCCCTCCATGCGCCAGAGCTTGCCCCTGCTCTAGCCGCCGCTGCCGCCCGTGCCAGCAGCAGCCACCGCTGCTACCCCCATGCCAGCAGCAGTAGGCATGCATCAGCATGCTTTTGGCCACAGTGAAACATAACCAAGATCCTAATTATTGACATTTAAGATGAAATGGAAAGTACTAATGTCACTGAAATAGAAAACAATCTAAGTTATGACATTCAACTTGGGTACATACACTGCCTTCTCTAAAAGTCGCTGCTGAATGCTAGTATTCAAATTGCTGTTGAATCTAGTCGTGCTCAATAGCAAGCCAATATTTCAAGACCACAATTGAAACAAAAAAATATATTCACTCACCAGTAAACTTAATATCACAGGAAAACCCCCGCATCTCTGCTTGCTCTACCCATGCTTTATCAGATTTGGAGCGGTTCACCCTAGTCTGGAGGATCTGACAGTTCTCAACAGTGGATTCTCCTCCTAAAACAAATTATCAAACCACAATGCTGGTCACTGTTTGATGATGCTGCAGCAATAAGGTGCTGAGCAGTATTCATGTGAGACCATCCGCACAATATTATATGAAAATTGTATATAAAAATAGTTATTTAGTAGTTAAGCGGGCTTATTTCCCTAAAGGTGCAATACATGTATCTAGGATAAATTTCCTTCACTTAAAAATGATTTCTTACGGATCCATCCCTTTAAACTGATAGCCGCATCCATTATTAATCAAGGATGAGTAAATGCCAACTTATTGAGTAAAAATTACAGGACAAGGATATAATCGTACCAATATATTGTCAGCCTTTGTTCTTTCCGAACCAGCTTTGTATTTGAATGCATGAATCTCATAAAAGTAAAAAAAATCCAAAGATCCTAAGTCCTCATTTGGCAACTAGAAATACAGGTCAGGTGAGAACGTTTCACTCGAGAATCACTAGAAACATTTCTCGTTTTTATGCTTAGCAAGGAGAAACGGCAGTTAGCTGGTTTGTATGATTCTGATTCTTGCCCTACTTCTATATTAGCAACCATAATTTTCTAGTTAATTCTTTTTTAAGTTGTTCTTCGCCCACAAAAAGTTCTGAATTTTTGAAGACCAATTTGATTTATATGATTTTTTAAGACAAAAACATTTTTTTCTTGAATCAAAAGCCAGCCTACCAAGCAAACGGTTTCTCTAAGTACCACAAACGTTTCTTGCGAGAATCTAAATTTGAAATTTTTCTACGAGAATCTAGATTCGAAATATTTCTACAAGAATATGGATCCCTACCAAGCGCACCATAAGTCTAAGATTGGGCTCACACAATCTAGTGAAGAGCAATTGTAGGGACACTTATATTCCATGTTCATCAGATAATGTCCAGGGAGCCTAGACAGGGTGGCTCCTGAATTATATTCAAATCTTTTTTATCTGCTTTACTAGGTGAAAATGTTGGTGTCTGAAATTTAATAATATCAAAACAAAATGCAAAAACTAGATATGCATCAATCCCAGGTCCACTTCAGAAACATACGATTCTATATGTGATAGATTTGAGTATAATGCGACCAAGTTGTGCAAAACTGACAATTGATGTGATAGACTTGAGTATAATGTGACCAAGGTGTGCAACTGACAATTGCAAGCTAATCTACTGCCAAAAAAATGCATATATGTCCTGCTGGGAGAATTAATGTTTTAATCAAGGTAATAATAACAGTAGAAAAAATTAGTGAGAATAGCTCAAATTCTCAGCAAAAAGAAACCAGACAAGATGGACTCACATACGTAGCAGCATTTATGTTACTATGCTCGCTGTGGAAGTGTGGATTGCTTCAATAGAGTGTGTGCATGCCTAAACAACTGACCTACTATGGCACAAATGGATCTGAGATGATGAAATGTAGATCTAACCTTATGTAAATACATCGGCACCATTTCAATAGACATAACTATTAGATTATACTTAATGTGATTGTAACACCCGTGGCCACCGGCGAATAAACCAGAGACGTGAGCATGACAACGGAACCACAGATGATAGGATGGAACAAGGAAGGATTTCCCTGGCTCCGTATGTTATTTTGTTTTCTTCATCGATAAGTGTTCTTCCAATACATGCTCTGCACATAAGCAGGAGTTGGTCCTTACCAGTAGGTCTCACACGCGCTTAACTCCCACTAACAGAAGGACATGCAATATGTTTGAACTTAACATTGTTACAATGATCTAACTCTTCATGTCTCCCCTTTTGATATCACTGCCTGAGTTGTACTGTTCCAAATATGTGCAAGTTCATAATCACAAGTGAATAAAAATGGTGCTTCAATATGACCAAAATGGACAAAAGTTCAAGATATCAAACCTCCTAATGCTTCTAGCAGGAGATTTCATTAGTGCACCGTTCTAATCACATACAACATCAAACTGATCACTCTCCAAAAGACTAATGTGTGATTGCAGGATGACTAAACCCATTATCCTCATTAAGGCCTTGTTCATTTGGGCCAGGATTGCGGCCTAACCCGTGTGGCTCATCGCGGACAGAATAGAAACCCAGACCACGGGGAAACAGATGTTTGGTTAGGCCTGGTCCGGGTTGTAATCGGCCCATCCTATAGAATTTTCTTCACCCTGGCCCAGGAACTCACCCCTGTGTGCGACCTCATGGAAGCAAACCCAGGGTCTATGATGACTATGCCGCTGCGATAGGAAGTGTCGGGGTGGCGTCGCAGGCGACAGAGCAAAGCAACAAGACAAGGTCAGCAGTGACGGTGACGCAGCAGCTATCCCCTTGGGCAGTGACTTTTTTGACAGTAAGCACATAGCATCTTTTTGTTTTTGTCTGATCTCATGTCTAGGGTTTTTGCAATTGAATGGTGTTCATGCTTGTTGTAGATTCTAAGCTTCACACAGTGATTCAGCACCTGCTGATGGCCAGGCGGCCACCCACGCAGGTGTTGCTTGATGGGTTGATGGATTTGGTCTTGGCTTTTGTAGTTTTATATGCACCATCCAATTGAAACTATAAGCTTTCAGCAATGGAGATGCTCAATTGAAGCTAGAATCTTCTACTTATGCTATTATATCCGATCTGATGACATGTCCATCTTAGTACTTGGTTAACGTTGAATTTTAGTGTCAGGCTACTGATATTAGAAAGGAAACAGAGACATCCTGTGGCAGTAAACAATTTGGGAGAAAATGACAGTTTTACTGATATCATGCCTCATTTCCATTCGTTGCCTCTGTTTGTTGAAATCCATATTCAAAGTTTCATTTTTTATTATTGCAAGGGGAGGGGGGTTAAGCTGCCATCCAATTAGTGAGGATGTATAATATATCATACTTCACCACCCTGTCACTTGGTTCTTAGGTCATACTAATTGTCATGCTCTCTTGTTCATTCTATATTGTGTGCATAGAGTACTACTCCAAAACCTTGAGCCAAGGTCATATTGCACTAGTTTACCTTATTATAAGTTCAGACTTCAGAGCGATGGTGTGGTGCTGATTCAACTGCACTTTGTTAAAGAATTATTAGTTACGTGTACTTGCAAATTGAACAAAGGGACTGTGCTTGCAAATTGAACAAAGGGACTACATGCAAATTGAACAAAGGGTCTGTACTTGCAAATTGAACAAAGGGACTGTGTGCTTCCATCCCTACAATAATAAGGCCTCTACAATAATCGAACACAGGGTTTCGAAAGAGGGATTAGGGAAGGAGGGGGCTAAACCCACAAAGGGATTCAGTAATATGGGACAATTTTAATATTTTCTTGTCAACCGAGCAGAGCCGGGTGAGGAGGGTGGGTGCGGAGGGGAGGGAGGCAGACCTTTGGAGAAAGGGACGATGTGGTCGTACTCGTAGCAGAGGCATCCGTGGCAGCCCCAGAAGCGGCGGCAGACCACGTTGCCCACGGCGTCCAGCCGCCAGCGTTCCGGGTGCCGCCCCGCCAGCACCGCTGCCTTACGCCAGCACGCCGTCCGGGCCTTCTCGTCGAAGGACCTCGGGCGCTCCTTTTCCAGAGCCGGAGATCTCCGGCCACTCCCCTCGCCGTCATGCTCCCGACGAGGAGAGGAAGGGACACCCATCCAACCCAACTTCGTAGCGCTTCTCGAGCGCGGGCGTCCGCTTCTCCCGCGATTTGCGCTCTCTGGAGCCGAAAGAGATTGGAGGAGCTCAAAAAAGCAGCTTCGCTCAGCTCTTCCGTTGGTGCGTGCACCAACAGGTTGTCAGTGCGGCCGAGGCGCCGAGGCGTGGGGCAACGGAGCGGAACTGCCGTGGCGTGTGGGCCTCCAAGCCGTTGAGCCTGGGCAGCATGCGGCTCGGAAAAGCCTTCGCGACGGAGGAAACGGACAGGCTTTTGGGATAGGCCCGGTGCAGCAGCCCATGTTTGTTTACCTGGATCTCGCTGGAGCTGGGGTCGCACGGCTGCAGCCCGAGAATTAACGAAATTGGAGTTCGTTTCTCCTGGGCCGTTGCACTTGCACACCAACAGCCGCTCTTTTCTTGTGCGCTGCGGCACGGAGATGAAGGACGATGCCGTGACGCTGTCGCACCTCCGCTGCCCGGACACGGCCGCGGCGAGAAGAGGGTTCGACGCCGTCAGCCATCCGCCGGATGGACGAGCCGCCGCTCACCCACCGTCGGCTGTCCACGCGCACATGTTTGCCTCCACCGAGGCTGTCGTGAACACCACCGCCGCTCCACACGCCGCCATGAGACGATTCGGCCCGACGAGGACACCCTCGGTGGTCATCTCGTGCGCCCGCCTCTAGCGGCGCCCGCCACCACCGTCTCACACGGCGTCGGGGCACGTACCCGCCTGATGTGCTAGCACTCGTCGCCCAATAGGCACGCACAGAGGCAGGTATTCCCTGCGGTCGTCGTTCCATGCACCACTGCACACCTTCGTGCATGTCATCGGGTAGAATACTGGCAGCACAGGCATAGATTAAGCATGGCAGCATAGGCATGGATGACCACCGTAGGTGATCTTGACAATCAAGTGTTTGATAAAATGCCAATGAGACAAGCAACAGAGAGAGGGTGGTGGCAACTCTACCAGCTGCAAATCGAAGATAACCATATCTAGTCGCGCTCACAAACAAGCAAGCTGCATGTTTGGCTCGTTTTTGCTGCTGATGTTATTTTTGATTGTTTTGTTGTGAGATAAAAACATCATACCATGACTCATAAGTCGGGTGATAAACCAAGCGAACAAGGCGAAGATTTTCATCTAGCCTGATAATGAGGACATGACCTCCATACATCCTACTATGCTTGAGCGTCATGGAGGCCAAGGAGATCAGCAAGAGTGTCCAAAACAAAAATAGCGTCCCAAGTTTATTCGGTTCAAGCCTTCAAGGTGGAGATCCAAATCTAGTTCGAGTCCATCACGAAATCCAAGAGCAACACCAAGTAAAATCAACTGTCAAGACGCATATGGACTTCGTTTTCAATGATCTAGATATACATGGAAAGATAATTTGATGAGCTAACCAATGGATTTGGCTTGATATCAAAATTGTTCCTGAGTCAACGGGAATCATCGAAACAAGCCAGTGTCCAAAATCTGCTACGGTGTTGCGATAGTGTATTTTGGTCTGATAGGCCATGTATCGTCTTGAGCCCATTAGAGGGCACATCCAGCGAGGGTGACACCTAAAACTCTATAATTAATCGTCGTCACTCTCGTTAGGGTTTGAGTTTTGTTGTGTTCTTGTTTCCTCGTGAAATAGACACTGTATTGATGGAACTGTATCGCCACGCTTGCCATGAAAACCATGCACCCTATTCTTGATCTTGTCAGCATGTGGCGATTAGTCCTTCTAAGTTAAGACTTGAACTCTTCTTTGTCGGGTACAAAGGTAAGGGGTACCCTAACCTGTGATAATCTAATGCCTAAACATCCAGGCGAAATCCGACAGTTGACCAAGCAATAGAGGAAGGCCCGTCAGGCGAAGGCCTACCCCACCGGCAGAAAGGGCAGGCCATGGGCCAGCCCATTACCAGAAGGATGGTAGGTGGAGTGACCTTCGACCTCGATCCCCTGAATGACGGAGAAGGGGTCGAATGAACGACCCTCTGTCGCGACCCCTCGACCGACTGAAAGGGGGATCGAACGAGCACCCCCCAACCTCGACCCCTCAAATGACGGAGAGAGGTCGATCGAATCCCCCTCGACTCCAACCCCCCGAAGTGACGGACAGGGGGTCGAACGAACGACCCCCGAACAGGAGGCTCGATCAGCTCACCTACTCCTGCCCAGCGCGGGGGGGGATTCCACGGGATCGTCCCAGGGAAGAAGGCACTCCCGATCGGCCACGTCAAGCTGTCTGTCTGCTTCGGCACCCCCTCAAACTTCAGGAGCGAGGAACTGACCTTTGAAGTGGTCGGATTCCACGGCACCTACCACGCCATCATCGGTCGACCTGGGTACGCCAAGTTCATGGCGATCCCAAACTAGGCCTACCTCAAGCTGAAGATGTCGGGGCCCAAGGGAGTCATCACCGTCGACACCTCCTACGAGCACGCCTACGACTGCGACGTCGAGTGCGTAGAAAGCGCCAAGGCGGTCGATGAATCGGCCATCCTAGCGGCCCTCGACGACTTCTCCAAGGAGATCCCCGACCCCAAACGACGCGCCGGCAACTTCGAGCCTGCGGAGGACACCAAGACCATCCCGCTGGACCCCAACCACGCGGATGGAAAGGTGCTGACGATCAGCGCCACTCTCGAGCCCAAATAGGAAGCCGTGCTCGTCGACTTTCTCCGCGCGAATGCCGACATGTTTGCATGGAGTCCCTCGGATATGCCAGGCATTCCGAGGGATGTCGCCGAGCACCCTTTGGACATTCGAGCCGAATCCAAACCGGTGAAGCAACGGTTGCGCTGCTTCGACGAGGAGAAGCGCATAATCATCGGGGAGGAGGTCGACAAGCTTTTGAAGGCCGGGTTCATCAAGGAGGTTCATCATCCTGAGTGGTTAGCTAATCCTGTACTGGTCAAGAAAAAGAATGGAAAGGATAGAATGTGCGTAGACTACACTAGTTTAAACAAAGCATGTCCTAAGGTTCCTTTTCCACTACCACGTATTGATCAAATAGTTGATTCCACTGCGGGATGCGAAGCTCTTTGCTTTCTCGACGCATATTCTGGCTATCACCAAATAAAGATGAAGGAGTCCGATCAGCTCGCGACTTCCTTCATCACCCCTTTTGGCATGTTTTGCTACCTCACGATGCCATTCGGCTTGCTAAACGCCGGGGCCACGTACCAACGATGCATGATCCATGTCTTTGGACACCATATAGGACCAACCGTCGAGGCCTACGTCGATGACATCATAGTCAAATCCAAGAAAGTCGAGAACCTAATCGAGGACCTTGAAATTGCGTTCGGGTGTCTCAGGGCTAATCGTATAAAGCTAAATCCCGAGAAGTGTGTCTTCAGGGTCCCTCGAGGTATGTTCCTAGGGTACATAGTCTCCCAGCGCGGGATCGAGGCCAACCCTGAGAAGGTAGCCGCGATCACTAGGATGGGCCCGATCAGGGATCTTAAGGGCGTACAAAGGGTCACAGGGTGCCTCGCTGCCCTCAGCCGGTTCATTTCGCGGCTCGGGGAGAAAGCACTTCCCCTTTATCACCTCCTTAAGAAAACAAAGCATTTCGCATGGACCGTCGAGGACGAGGAATCGCTTTCCAAACTCAAAGCCTTGCTCACCTCGCCGCCTGTTTTGGTGGCCCCAATCCCCACTGAGTCCCTCCTACTCTATGTTGCTGCAACTACCTAGGTAGTCAGCACGACTATAGTGGCCGAGAGGGCGGAGGTGGGACATGCCCTGCTGGTGCAGAGGCCCGTCTACTTTGTAAGTGAGGTACTCTCAGAAACCAAAGTGAGATACCCCCACATCTAGAAGCTGCTATACGCCGTCGTCCTCACTCGACGAAAACTCCATCACTATTTCCTAGGCCACCCGGTAACTGTGGTTTCGTCTTTCCCTCTCGGGGAGATAATCCAAAACCGGGAGGCATCAGGAAGAATCGCCAAGTGGTCGGTCGAGCTCATGGGGGAGACTCTCTCCTACGCCCCTCGGAAGGCCATCAAGTCTCCGATATTGGCGGATTTCATCGCAGAATGGACCGACACCCAACTGCCCCCGGCACAAATACAGGCCGGACTATGGACCATGTACTTCGACGGATCGTTGATGAAGATGGGAGCGGGCGCTGGACTGCTATTCATATCTCCCTCAGGAATCCACATGTGCTACGTCATCCGCCTTCACTTCGCCGCCTCCAACAATGTAGCCGAGTACGAGGCCCTCGTCAACGGTCTGTGCATCGCCATCGATCTCGGAGTCCGACACCTCGACGTTCGAGGGGACTCGCAGCTGGTGATTGACCAAGTGATGAAAGCCTCGAGCTGCCACGATCATAAGATGGAAGCCTACTGCAGAGAGGTCCGAAAGCTCAAAGACAAATTCCACGGCCTCGAGCTAAACCACATCGCCCGCCGATACAACAAAGCTGCTGATGAGCTAGCCAAAATTGCATCCACTCGAGGTATGGTTCCTCCTGACGTCTTTTATAGGGATCTTCACAAGCCATCGGTCGATCTAAGCTCGGGGGCTCCTACCCTCGATCAAGAAATCGACCCCCTCCCCTCGAGGAATCCCCCCTCGAATGGGGATGAAGTCATGGAGATCGACGGAACGACCGCAACCCCAACCTCCTCGACGGACTGGCGCGCGCCCTACCTCGAATATCTGATACGAGGCGAGCTCCCAGAGGACCGCACCGAAGCCCAACGCATAGCCCGACGCGCCAAAACCTACGTCTTGTACGGGGATGGCCGCGAGCTGTATCGACGCAGCCCTACTGGTATACTCCAACGATGCCTCACCATCGAGGAGGGGAGGGCACTGCTAAAGGACATACACTCGGGGGCTTGTGGCCACCACGCTGCACCGAGGACTCTAGTAGGGAACGCCTTTCGACAAGGCTTCTATTGGCCGACAGTTGTCGCCGATGCCACCAAACTCGTCCGATCTTGCAAGGGATGCCAATTCTACGCTAGGCAAACACACCTCCCGGCCCAAGCTCTGCAGATGATACCCATAACTTGGGCGTTTGCTGTATGGGGGCTCGACATGGTCGGCCCCTTAAAGAAAGCAAAAGGTGGCCAAACCCACCTCCTCGTGGCCATAGACAAATTCTCGAAATGGATCGAGGCTCGACCCATCACCAATATTCAATCCCAACAAGTCGTGTTGTTCTTCACAGACATCATCCACCGCTTCGGGGCCCCCAACATCATTATCACCGACAACGGCACGCAGTTCACCGGCCAAAAGTTCTTGAACTTCTGTGATCACCACAACATCAGGGTGAACTGGTCTGCAGTTGCCCACCCTCGAACTAACGGCCAGGTCGAGCGCGCCAATGGCATGGTTTTGCAGGGACTCAAGCCAAGGATCTTCGACCGACTAAACAAGCACGGCAAGAGATGGGTCGACGAGTTGTCCTCTGTCCTATGGAGTCTCAGAACAACGCCAAGCCGAGCTACGGGGTTCTCCCCGTTTTTCTTGGTCTATGGGTCCGAGGTCGTCCTCCCCACTGATCTCAAGTACGGGTCCCCTCGATTAAAGGCCTACAATGAACAAGCCAACGCAGCAATCCGAGAGGACTCCCTCGACCAGATCGAGGAAGCCCGGGACATGGCCCTCTTCAAGTCAGCAAGGTACCAACAGACGCTCCGACGCTACCACGACAAGCACGTACGTAAAAGGGACCTCGACGTCGGCGACCTCGTACTACGCCGCCGACAAAGCAACAAGGGGCGTCACAAACTGACGCCACCATGGGAAGGACCCTTCATTGTGGCAGAAGTGTTAAAGCCAGGGACCTACAAGCTGAAGAACAGTAAGGGCGAAATCTTCACCAATGCATGGAACATCGAACAGCTACGTCGCTTTTACCCCTAGGGCCTCGAGGCCTTGTACATTTTCTGCATTATGTACATCTATCGCATCATGAACGAAAAAAAGTGTTCTCGAAATACATTTCACGTTCGTTCATAACTCTGAGGTAGCCTCGACTTCGCTCCTGCAAAGTCAAGCCTCCCTCGGGGGCTGACAGAGGGGGGACCCCCCCTCCCTAAGTCCCTTAAAAACCCGAACGTTTTTTCAAAACTCGACGCTTCCCTCTCCATCTTCGCCCCGAGTACGCTCCGTGACTAAGCTAAGAACGACTCGAACTCCCTAAGGGTCGAGGGTCGTCGAGCCGGGGGCTCTCCTACGCCTCCGGGCTATGGTACCCCCACTCATTCCCCCCCTCGAGGGATACAAGCGCACGTCGAACGCTTAGTCTAAAAGCACAAACTCAGGCAAAGAGAAACAGAGACGGCTCGAGAAATAAAAGCACCCAAATGCATCTCAAATAAACACATTAAAGGTTCTAAAGCCCCTAGGGGCTCGGCATCGAAGTGTTACAAAAACTAACCTATTACATGGACCTTCTTGTCCAGATCTGGCTCACAGGCCATCTCCATCCATCGAGGGAAATACCTCAGGCTCGAAGAGCTTCGCCAACTCACCACCGGGCACCTCTGCGGCATCAATCAGCTCATGGCACCTCGCCATGTTAGCTTCATCACTCAGCTCCGGGTCGACGACGAAGCCATGAGCGACGACGCTGAGGTCGTAGGAGTAGCCCGAGCGGACGACCGTGAGAGACCGCTTCACGCCTACGTGAAGAGCATCACGGACCTGCTCCGTCACCCCATGGGTCATGGAGTAGAAACGACGCAAGAGGGAGTCTCCTCGCGCGTCGCCCGCAACCGACGGCTCCGGCTCGACCCCCAAGTCATCACAGAAGGTGGAGATGGCGCCCTCGAGCCTCTCATTCAGGGCCGCCTCCACCCAGTGGAGGCTCTGGAGACTAGTCAGATCCTCATGGGCTCGGGTCTTGTCTTCCTCGAGGGCTATCGAAACAAATAAGAGACTTCGTCAAAACCAAAAACAGGGGAAGGGTCGAGACCAAGCAAGCTCAGTATTGATTCTAAAAAAGCACACCCCGGGCGTGCGTCTCTAGGGTGACGTAGGCCTGCTCGACCTCTTGAAGTCGGCGGCTGGCGTCGGCGAGGGCCGTGGCTTGGTCGCTCCTCTCAGCCCGGAGGTCCTCGATAAGCTTACATGTGCCCTTGAGGGCCCTTGCCTTGGCAGCCACGTCCTCCTCCAGGGTGGAAATTCGAGCCCGCGCATTCTGCTCTGCGACGTTCAGCGCGTCGCGGTCCTGGGAGATGGCGTCGACGTCCGACTGAAGCCCCCAGACCTGCTCCTCGAGGGAGGCACGGTTGGTGGCCGCCTTTGCCAAGTCTCCCTCGAGCTGCGGGATCATGGCGGCCCGACCAGCAGACCTCGAGCCGCTCGGGGGCTTCTGAGCGGCACCACGGGAGCCACTCCCACCGCCACTACCGCCGCTGGCCACGGCGGGGGCTGTTGACGCTGCCGGCGTCGTGGTCTTGACGGGGGTCAATGGTGCCCTCGTTGCCGCTGCCTTGGTCTCCTCCAGGGTCGACGGGCCCGAGGATCGAGCACTGGACCGAGCAATGTTCGGCGGCGCACGCGATCGGCCCCTCGATGGGGACTGCGACGAACGGCTACGCGTCCGCCGCGCCACCTCACCTTGGGAAGCCGCGGGGCGCTCACCCCCCGACTTGATCCCAATAGTCAGGGCCGACCTCGATGTAGACCCCCTCTCCTCTCCGCTACCAGCGGTCGCCCCTTGCGCGGGCGTCTCCTCCTCCTCCTCTGACTCCTCTTCCTCCACAAAGGTGACATCCATCAGAATCGAAGTAATGGTCGCATCCCGATGCCACTACATCATGTCGCTATCCTTAATAACCTCGCCACCAATTGACTCCTCATCCTCATCCTCCTCCAAGGGGGACTCCACCTCAGAGAGGTCGGCTTGCCTCTGTCGTGATCGACGTTGGTCACGTGCCTCTCTTTCTCGGGCCTTTGTGCCCCTCTTCTCCTTGGCCTTGTCTTTGTCTCTCTTATCCTGCTCGACCCGTAGGCGTCTCACCTGGGAGTCATCCCGCTCCTCCTTCACTGGTGGCAACGACTTCCGGAAGACGACGTTCCCCTGAGGAACACGAGGCGGTTATGGAGCAGGCAAGGGAGACAGACAAGACGAACAAAGTGGACATTGACAGAGGAAGAGACGACATACCAGCTCGACGTGGCCCCGGTCTGGCACCATGGGGATGCTGGCGATGTGCCCCACCTCGAACGCGCCGGCGAAGGAGGCGCGCACCCGACGGACCACCCTCTCGAGGGGCAACACGTCCTCCACAAGATGGCACCCCTTGAGATTCACCCCAGGGCACATCTCATCGAGGCACAGCGGGCGGGCCATCAGCGGTACGACCCGCCGCTGGTGGAAGGCCGACGCCACGATCGCCGCCGTAAGCCCCTCACGCCTCAGGCGGGAAATCGCCATGAGCAGGTGGTCGAGGCGCTTCTGCTTCCTCTGTGGGACGCCGTACTTCCAGTTGCAGAGCTTCGATTCAATTGTCCGCCCGGTGTAAGGGGGAAGCAGGCAGTCGTCATTCCTCAGGTAAAACCACCCGGAGTGCCACCCTGCGTGGCTCGACTTGATCTTCACCGGGATCCAGTTTTCTGCCCTCTTGAGGACGATGCTGCAGCACCCCGTCCGGGTCATCCTCCGTTGGCCAGTCCCGGCTGGAGCATGAAACAAGCTCGCCTCGAACAGATGGAGCCACAGCTCCCAGTGGGGATCCATCCGCAGGTACCCCTCGCACACGGCGGTGAATACCGCCACGTGAGAGATGCCGTTGGGGGAGAGGTGCTGGAGCTCCACGCCGTAGTGGTTGAGGATCCCCCGTAAGAGACGGTTGGGGGGGATCCCAGCCCCGCCCGATGGAAGGCCTCGAAGCAGACCACGTAGCCCTCCGGTGGGTTGGGCTCGTGATCCGACTCCGGCGGCGCCATCCACTCCGGACGGTCCGCCGAAGTGACAAGCCGAAGAAGGCCACTCCCCGCCAGCTCTCCCATCCGCTCCGCGGTCGCCGTCGAAGGGAGCCAAGCATCGGGGCTGTGCAGGGTGTAGTTGGCCATGGTAGCGGGGAAGCGGATGCGTTCGGAGGCAGGTGTTGAAGGTGCATTCCCGATCTTTTCTCTCCTCACTCACGCACGCAGGTGCGAAGCTCAGGGGACGACAAAGGCAAGGGCGGGAACGAAGAGGCAAGGAAGGCAATGGCAAACGTGAGAAAGCCAAAGCCCTGTCCCCATATATATGAATGGAAACGCAACGGGTAGATCCATTGAAAAGGCAGGTAAATCTCTACATTAAATGCGCCCACCTAACTCTCCTCAGGGATCCATAGGGTAAGGGACACTTGTCACGACGTTGGGGTTCTAGCCGCCTCCCACGCCCGCCGCACGCAGACGAAGGGGCATCTCCTAAAAAGGCGCGCCCATGACCAACGACAGAGAATGTGGAGCGTTACCTTAGGAGGAAAGCAACGGACATCGACTCATCCCTCGAAGCCTCGAGGGTCGATGGCTGGCCCCACGGTCGCGGGTTCGACAGTCACCCTCGAACAGTCCTTCCCAGAGAAGTAAAACGGACTCGGTCCACCCCTAAAATCTCGAGGGGGCGAAGGCTGGCCCTCGAACAGGGTTCGACAGCCGCCCTCGAGTACCCGAGTCAGGGATGACCCAGGGGGAGCCAACACGAGGCCCCGCTCGAGAATGAACTCTCGAGACCCCCCGGGACATATCCAAGGCAAAACCTGGTAGTACCGAAGGATCCCCCCGACGGGAGACATCGAGCCACCGACTCTCAGCGAACGGAGTCGGCACCTTGGTAACCCATACGGTTTCGCTTAAAGAGGACACCTCAGGGCTTCTATCGACCCCTATCGAACGGGGCACGAGTTCTCACTTGGATCTCCCCATTACCAGCTCATAGCGGACTTCGAGGCTCGTCCAAACGAGGATAGCTAAAAGGTAGCAACGCCTAGCCGCATGAGGCTCGGGGGCTTGACTACGCACGACACCCCTCGACGAAAGAGGGTCGAAAACGTCCAAAGCCTGGCAGACAGAGTTGACCTCCCGATGGGGCACTATGACTCCAGTTAACCTCATTCCCCCTAGGTAAGCCGCAAATCAAAGCCCCAAGAGGAATCCTTAATCACTCCTCAGGGGCCTCAGGGGCAACCCCCGCGGGGTGCGCTCGCGCGCACCCCGCGGTGAATCAAACCATATACTAACTCTGCAGATCATTACTAAAAGCCCCTATGTGGATTCTTCTTATCCGCATAGAGGCTCGAGGGCTACTGTCGAGTACAAAGGTAAGGGGTACCCTAACCTGTGATAATCTAATGGCTAAACATCCAGGCGAAATCCGACAGTCGACCAAGCAATGGAGGAAGGCCCGTCAGGCGAAGGCCTACCCCACCGGCAGAAAGGGCAGGCCATGGGCCAGCCCATTACCATAAGGATGGTAGGTGGAGTGACCTTTGACCTCGATCCCCTGAATGATGGAGAAGGGGTCGAACAAACGACCCTCTGCCGCGACCCCTCGACCGACTGAAAGGGGGATCGAACGAGCACCCCCCAACCTCGACCCCTCAGATGACGGAGAAAGGTCGATCGAATCCCTCTCGACTCCATCCCCCCGAAGTGATGGAGAGGGGGTCGAACGAACGACCCCCGAATAGGAGGCTCGATCAGCTCACCTGCTCCCGGTATGGGATAAAGGGAATCCTATGCTGGGTTCATTCCCCGCCTAACGCCATGGGCGCTCACTACCTCGGTCAAATCCGTCAAGTCATCACCCATACCCGGATTACCCGTCGACCGTACAACTACTGCAGCCACGCCTCGAGTATGGAGCGCCCCCTCGAATTTTGGGTGAGGCAGCCCTCGACCGCGCTCTCAGGAATTTGTCAGGGTCACGCAGGCCCCGATACCCCTCGACCCGGAGGCTCGACCCTCATCCCCAACTGCTACGGCATGGGCCCGTCCGATCCATCCCGCTTCAACTGTGGAGTTCGTAGGTTCCACGCCATGCCGTCCGGCGACGATCGGTCCGCCATCACCACTCCTCGGAACACCAGAAGTACAGGAGGAGCATGCCGCTACAGCGATCGATGTCTCGTCACAGACATGGCGCACGGACACGCCTCCCATAGCGATACGTACTAGGCCCCTGTACTCCTAAGCCTCCCCTTGGCCTATAAAAGGGGACGCTGGGAGAGGCTGGAGAGGCTAAAAGACGAGGAGAAGAACAGGAGGACGAAGAGGTCAATCATCGACCCCACTCGCATTCCTATACGAACTCTCACCAGAACCAAACACAACACCAACCACTCGATTGCCTGATCAACATCTCAAGCAATCAACTAATTCACCTAGAGTAGCCCTGCTAGTTCTAGGCCTCGACTCGCTCTGAGCACCCCCGTGTAAACCAGCTTGTACTGCCCCCCTGTACGAGCACTTCGGTGTAAGATAATACAGTACCCCCTCCTCTTGCTGGACGTAGGGCCTTCTTTGCTCGAACCAGGATAAACTCTGTGTTCTTCTTGCATCACATATGGGAGAGGGAGCACGCAATATACAAATTTACTAGTTGGTGATCGACCCCCTGGGTCGAAACACCGACACTCTTCACATTCATAAGCTTCATATTTACTTGCAGTTTCATATTATGTTTATCCGCTCTTACTTGTGTTCTTGATTCGCTAGGAGGAAAGCCTTATCAGTGAGGTCAATCGCTTTGTGCATGGTTGATAACCAACAGAGTAGTGGTATAATGGTTGTGGGGGTTTGAATCAGTCTTGGTTCAAATCCTAGACCGTAAACATCGAGTCTTCACCAATCAACGTTATCTTATGTATCGAAAGATCAAGTCGTGTCTACATCACCTGGCTCTGTAGGAAAATAAAACCAAACACAACAATTTGGATCTATTGGATGAGCATTTTTCTACCCTGTCCAAGCTCATATGAACCAACTAAAATCATGCATGCAAACAATAGGTCAGAAGTGAAAAAAGGGAAGAGAGAAAAAAGGAAAGAAAAAAAATTAAGATAAGTGTTCTAAAACCAAGGGAAGAGATAAAAAGAAAGAAAAAAAATTAAGATAAGTGACCCAAAACCTTTGGTACTCGAGTGTCATGTAAATCTCCCAAATATCCAGACGGGCTCGAATTACATAATTTTGAAGGATGTATGTCCTCGGAGAAATTCGAAACTTGGTTGATTAAGTTTGGACTATCCCAAAGTATGGAAAAATAGTTTTATGTTGTGCCCATGATGATCATGCTATGCCATGTTGTATCTTATACTAAGGTACGGGTGTTCACTTGTCCTACCCATTATCAACTCGAAGAGTAACATGCACAAATGCCACGAGTAGCTCACGTGTTCGTTATTCACCTTAGTGGATCCTAAACTAAGACACTGTAAAATCATGGGCTTCTAAGTCCAAGAGGCATCACATTACACACACTGAGTTGGTATGTTCGCGTGGATTAGATGTCCCATCAGAGCAACGACACCCTGAAGAAGCATGAAATGTTCAATTCAGTGGGAAAAGACTTGAACCAAGTTGATCCTAAGGTAATAGTAACATATTTTTCTTCATATAAGCAATTGTTTCTTGTTAAGACTTTTGTTACCTCCTTCTTTCTTAACCTACATAATAGGGACAAAAGGTACCTTCCTTCAAACACGCTATTGATGTGGTGCCTTAGGAACCTAAGCTCAACAAGTGTTGATGGAGGCCTAGTGTAGGCATTATGTCTTGCAAATCCCTTTCTTTGAAGATGACTTAATGATGTGTGGCAACCAAGGCTTGTGCATGTGCTCGAGTTCCCAAGGAATTAAAGTCCTTATATATGAGGTACTCTTCATCAAATAAGTCTCGACGCCTAAGAGGTGGCCCCTGCCCTAAAGTAGAGAGAATCCCTTAATACTCAAGGGAAACTTATATTATTGTTGAATTCAAGACCTTAGCGCACCCAAGGAGTGCTAATCGGGACATATGGTACCCCGAAGGTTATAGGGGATTGCGGCACCCGAGGGATGGATCCATTGGACTAGCTTGTGATTAAGTGCCACAGGGCTGTTGTTGGATATATGGGCCAGAGGTATTTGCACCACCTATATATCTAACCATGTCTATTGACTAAGCCGAAGACACAAGGGATGAGACCCATGATATCTAGGCGAATCCACTAGTTTGGAGGTCAAGATGAATCAAGGATATTCGGTGTCGTTGTATCTATGTAACAAAATAGAAAACCAGTATGTTAGCTAATCAGATCTATTATAACCCTACCCCTAGTATATATAAGAAGGGGTAGGGTCTCCAATTTGTGATCCACACATTATGTATTTTATCGCATAGCTACGCCAAGCATTCCCTGTAACCGAGCATACGAATACAAAGAAGAAGCCTCACCCCAAAACCAGACTATGACACCATGTGCCTAAACCAATATAAATCCTATGTTTTGTGTGCTACCATGTGATTCATCTTACATGATTTGGTGCTAGGTATTGCGAGAGCTTATTCTTCCAACACATTCACCATCACGCTTCCAAGTTCCAATAAAAAACAACACAAGTATTGTTCCCTTTGTACACTATCGGTGGCCACACCACAAAATGGCTAGTGTGATCTCACAAGCTTATAAGACCCTTGGAGTACAAGAATGGTGTGCACAAGCTTCAAATAGCAAGAGGATTGCAAGACCCACCAAGAATTAAGCATAAGCCTATAGAAAGTTCTAATAGGTGATGGTCTAGCCTAGCCTAAAAAATTTGTACACTAACGCTATTTACCTAATCTTTCCTTAAGCACTTTTGCTATCTAGAGCACTTGGAATAGAGTATCAACTCACTAGAAACTTTAGCACACTCTAACGCCACCCAAATGGATGACCAAGGGGTATATATAGCACCCAACCCTCAAAAGAGTCACTGGCTTTGGACTACACTTATGTAGCATGCACCAAAGAGCTCTGATGGCCTGACCTCATTGAGAAGCTTTGGTGCCTACCATATGGGCTAGTTGTGTCGACCGTTGGATGACCTAAATTCTGGTGGTGGATTTTGGTGCATCACTTCAGATTCCTAGTGAGGCTAAAACATTACTACCCTTTGTACAACACCTACACTCTTTGGTGCCTAGTCACTAGAGAGTTCAAGTGTCCTTTGTTGCTCTCTACCACACCTCCAACTGCCTCTGTACCTAAACTCCGATGGTGTGCACTTTGGTCCTCACCGAAAGTTAAGATAGCCTTCTGACTGTGAAGTGAGCTAAGCTCTAGTGCCCAACATCAAACATCTTTGGTGGTGCACTCTGGTTCTCATTGAGCTCAATTTCTTCATGTCTTCTAGTTTGTCCTTCTTTCATTTGATGTCTTGTAAGTTTTGCTTCTCTTTTGGGGTCTTCAAGCAGCTACTTGATCCTTTGTTTAGGGTGTTGATCACATGATCATCATCGTCGCCTCGTTCAAGTCCATCCTTGCATACATAGGACAAAAACCTTGTATACTAATGTGTAGTATTAGTACAATTGATCATGTTGTCAATTATCAAATCACTTAAAGGCTCTAGCTAGCTTCCATTTTCCTCATAGGGTCACTGCCACACTGGTGTTAGGAGAAGGGAGTGGGACAAAGTGACCAAAGACTCTAAGCAACCCAAGAACCAACGGGATCACACCTAGCATTGCTTGTAACTCACATTGGATCCAAAGTGGCTCTGTATTCACGAACCTTCTTTTGTTATATGTATGCACCAATTTAAGAACAAAGATAAGTTGTATGTGAAGGGGTTTTGTCCCATAAAAAGAGTTTCTCTAGGAAGCTCAAGGGAAGAACTTGGGATGAAGCTAGTAGTGGCCATGATGAACCTTCGTGGGACTAGCATATGGAGGAACCTATCGGTTGTTGCCTAATGCCTTATAAGCAAGGAAAAAAGTTGGTGGCCTATATATAACCATAAACAATATGTAGTTGCCTACCGAAGCAGACTCGTTTGCCCGCCACAAAAAATGTAAATCGACCGTCGCGGTAAAGATTTCTGTAGTAGTGTTGGGTCCTACATTGAAGAACCGAGTACTCAAACTAGGTGAATCCAAGAAGGTAGGATATTTCTAGGTAAATCCATAACCCGACGGTGATAATGTACTGGTGTTGCCAGGCCATGCCAAGAATTGATATTAACATATCCCTATTGGATCATGCCTTAAGAGCTTCATTGCTAGGTCACAAGGATCTCAATCATTAATTGTATGAACTCTAGGCTTACAACCTGACAATGAATTCAGTTCACTGTCGGCTCCAGCGTATCCGACATTGTTATGTTTAGTAGTGATTATGCAAATTTCTTCTGATATACATAGATTAGACTCTCTCGTTTGCAAAGATAGTTCAGACATACTTTGGAGACAAATAAATATGGAGTACCATCAACATTTCTTCCACAAGCATTTAACCTAGCTAATTTAGTCCCCCCCCACCCCCCACCCCCAGATAGAAATAATACGTGTCATTCTATAGTTGTCTGAAATATATGATTTTAAATTTGGAATAGTTTTTTTGTTACAATATATTTGTAGAATATGATAACAAGATCAGTCTACTTGTACAACTTTCCAAGCAGTTAAGCTCGTCAACGGGTAAAAAGCAATTTATGGTCAATGTTTAGAATGATTGACTGAAGACAATAAAAATTGTTAGTCACTAATTGGAGGCGAGTAGCAGTAGTCTAAACCCCTCTACAGTAGAGAGAAAAATAAATCTATTTTCCTGATGGTGAAAATAGAATTTTACCTTAGGGTATATGTCGTCCATAAAAATCATATACAATTTGATAAAACCGTTTGCCAATTTGATAACAATTATCAAATTTGCAATGTAATTTGATATATATGCACTAAATAACACAATGAATCTTAAATTTGAAGATTAAATTGAAAACATTTGCAAATTACAATATAAATAGTACAAACGCCATACTACCTATAATTAAAAATACAATATATATAGGCATCAAAGAGAATAAGAGACTTACAATACCATTTATCTGACCTTTTAGCCAACATATTTTAAGAGACGTGAATATGTTGATTATATATTTTTTAATCCACTACAAAGAAAATATGTCATTTAAACAATCATCTAAAAAATTATCAGCATCCTATTTCTTAAATTTATTTTACCAAACGGAAATCATTGTACTCCTCTATGCCAAATTATAATTAAGTCATTATTCCACCATTCCAGCGTTAGCTTCCAAAACAAAACGTCGGCTTTGCTCATCAGTTGTTCATGCGCAGGAATTACCGAGAGGATATGGTACCATCGCAGTGATCGAGCTTACTTCCCAAACCGAATTTCTTGTTCATGCGCAGGAATTACCGAGAGGATTTGGTATTCTGGAGTAGTGCTATGACATACGGATAGCTAGCATTACTGATAGTGTACAACGCAACGCACTTGTTTCAAACGATGGGGCCCAGCCAATTAATAACCTCGTATCGAGAGATTAACGATCTGAGAAGTGAGAGCACGCCTACATATACACGTCCGCCCCTCGAGCCAAGTAAGGGGCAGTGCATCATCCCACAGACCCAACACTATTATAGAAATGATTTTGCATAGCACTTGGCTTTTATTAACTGTGGCGGTTTTTTCACCTCAACCGCCACGATTAATAGGTGGCCGGAAAGCCAACCGGTTGGGGGCACAACTGCCACAGTTAATACATTAACCGTGGCGATTGTTATAACCTATTACGAGCAAGGACACCGGGCGCACCGTGGAGGCCACGGTCGTGGACGAGTGCGACTCCCGCCGGGGCTGCACAACCAACATCGTGGATGCCTCTGCCGCCGTCTGGAAGAAGCTCGGCCTCGATACTAAGTTTGGCGAGGTCCATGTCACCTGGTCCGACGCCTGAATTCACACGCGCTCACCGAGCTGGATCTTGGATGGGCACGCGGTATGAAAATGCCGGCGTGCCATTTTGTGCCCTATTTCTACTTTTAATTTGCTAGACTCTCCGTATGATAATGGAGGGAGTCGAATAAAAGTTACCTTATTACACGAGGGTGGAGAACCCCTCGTTGTTGGATGGGCGATGGCGAGGGGTATTCTGGAAATGCCGCCGTGCTGCTTTGTCATTTACCTTATATAACGGGGAGGTAGAATAAAAGTTCCATTTCACGAAAGGACGATAGAACAAAATTTTCCTTTCACGAAGGGCTTGTAGCTCCTGCTCATGCTTGTAGCTACTCCAGCCTAGGAGTATACGGCCAGCCAGCACCGCTGAAAGATAACGGGTTTAGACTTTAGAGTGCGGGGACACATGCCAATAATTCCTAAAAAAAACGGATTAGGTTATTATTGGTGGTATGTTTATTTGAATGTATGTTGCTTTTGAATAAAGTATGAGTGGATACCCTTTTTTATAAAGATGAGTATGCATACTGCTTGTGCTATAAGGAAAGAACGATAGTACTATCTGTTTATGTTTTTTTTTACAAATGAGTATGTCACTACCTAGATAACTTTTTCTGTGACGGACTTTTCCGTCGGAAAAAGCACCAAAAACCGTAAAAAAGACCGTCCGTAACAGTTGTCGTCAGGAACAAACTGACACGAAAAGTCAGACATTCCAATAGTGATCTGCAATGCAACTTGGTTTTGCTAATTTTATTTTGCCAAGTCATTCAATCATAACAGGATATCTAGATGGTATAGCCGTATAGGCATATTCTAAATCCACATTAAGAATATACGCAAAAAATGGTACTAGTTGATAACTACACTAGTACAAAACAGGGTTTTGTTGGCGCTCCGTAAAAACACCACAAACGGTTTTCGTTATCACGCGCCTGTAAAAGTTCCTAACCACCTGTAGAAATCGATTTGCTTGCAGGTAGTAGTTGATAACTACACTAGTACAAAACAGGGCTTTGCAGGTAGTGATTGTTGACTAGACACCTCTCGTGCCATATTTCATCTGTCACAAATTGCGCCATTTGTTGTCTATATTATCGGCCGGTCACAACTAGGCACCTCCTGATCATGATCGAACGATTTGGCCACGGACGCGACCATCTTGAGCACATCACAGGCATGACGAAAATTTATTTTTCTGTCAAATTTAAAGGCTCATGAATTTCAAATGATACAACACAATTCAATCTCATCACATCTTTTATGAACAAATCGATTGAATTTACAGATGACATTTCGATCTCATGAATTTCAAATGAGATACACAAGTGCAGCAGTAGAACGCATCAGCAGAGAACCACCATCTTCGAACTGCCGGCCATGGAGCGCTTCAACTTCGCGGAGCTGGAGGCGGCCACGTCGCACTTCGCTGACGCGACGCTGCTAGGCCACGGCAGCCACGGCGCCGTCTACAAGGGCGCGATCCCCTCGCGCCGCGCCGTCGCCGTCAAAGCCTGTTCCCGCGCCGCCCCGAGGTGGACAACGAGATCCGCATCCTCTCCTCCATCCGCGGCCCGTGCCTTGTCAACCTCCTCGGCTTCTCCGACCCCGGCCGGTCGTTCGTCCCTAGGCGCGAGGTTGAAGACGAACGGTGGTGGCCTGTACTAGCGACGAAGAAGAACGGAAGAAGAACGACGGAAGAAAACGTCGATCTCGTGGGAGGGGGTGGTTTTGCAAACTGACACATTAGATTGGATTGGTGGGGGGCTTAAGTGAAAAAATAACCCACCCCTTCGTTTAACCATCAGATTAGATCTCAATAGCAATGGTTACAGTTTGCATAGTTTCTATAGGTTGTTAGTTTTCATAGCATATGCCTCCCATTATATAAACTTTCAAGATCAGTCCACTTGTACCACTTTCCACGCAGTTAAGCTCATCAACGGGTAAAAAGCAATTTATGGTCAATGTTTAGAATGATTTACTGAAGACAATAAAAGTTGTTAGTCACTAATTGGAGGCGAGTAGCAGTAGTCTAAACCCCTCTACAGTAGAGAGAAAAATAAATCTATTTTCCTGATGGCGAAAATAGAATTTTACCTTAGGGTATATGTCGTCCATAAAAATCATATACAATTTGATAAAACCATTTGACAATTTGATAACAATTATCAAATTTGCAATGTAATTTGATATGCATGCACTAAATAGCACGATGAATCTTAAATTTGAAGATTAAATTGAAAACATTTGCAAATTACAATATAAATAGTACAAATGTCATACTAATATTTCAAAATACAATATAGGCATAAAAGAGAAGAAGATACTTACACTAGTATAAACAACCTCTACAAAGACGGTTCGTAAGCTATCTCTACATGCGTTTTTTGGTTGGGAGGGGATAGTAAATATGGCTCCTCAGCGTAGGCGGTTATGTGTGAACCGCATGTAGAAATGTATTTTCACAGACGGTTCGTTAAGGAAACCGCCTGTGAAAATGTCATTTCTATATGCAGGTTGTAAAGAAAACCGCCTATGAAAATAATTTTGTACAAATGGTTAACCGCTTGTAGAAATATCTTTCCACAGGCGGCTGTCAACCAAACCGTCAATACATAGAGCCGCTGGATTTTTAATATTAGTAATTAGGCTGCAATATATGTAATACATTGAAACTATATAAACAATATTGGCTCATGTGCATAACTATAGAAACATATATACAAACTAATTATCTCATCTCATATACACTAAAATTTCTGCTCATAGTCATAAAGTTACGTAAAGTTAAACGTATATACAAACCAAACTTTACATACATCAAAGTTTTCCCATATGCTCTAATAACCATCTCTCGTAACACGTACCTACTAATCTCAGTTAGAACCATATACTCTGGCCTTCCAAAGGGGCTCATAGCATCGTGATATTTTCCTTCACGTGGAATGACTTCTTTCAAAAGAAACGAGCACAAGTCATCAACTATGGCGTATAAAGCTTTCTCGGACATGCGAGTGGTCTTTTTGGGATGATGTGCATGCAAAAGAAGATTATAAATATCTTATATTTAGACATGATAATATATTTGCATCGTTAGTGACAGAAATACATACATATCAAATTCCAAGCCAAATATCTTAATTTATTAAGATAAATTTTAATTCCTCAATAAAAACACATTAGAGCACAATAAATGAATATCTGTAAATGAATTTACACAATATCTATATAAATGAATTAGGTGTTCATATATTGATGATTATACTTTTTAGGCTTTATATTTTATTTAGTCTACTAATTAGGTGTTTATATATTGTTTATTATAAGCCTGAAGGAGTGCTACAAGCAACATTAAATAAATGTGAAATATGGTCTGACCTGTAGATACAAAGAAGGGTAGCATAACGTACAAATTATAACATAAATGGATTACATTACAAATGTGAAATAGAAGAATCTAGCCAGCTACTATTCGTCCTTGTCCATCATTGCGCACCCAGGGCAATGAATTCTATGGGATTCTTGGCGCTCAACATTTCTTATCTTTACTGGATGGTCCGTGAAGAGGGACATTTCACTGAACTCGTTAAAATCTTCAAGATCAGATACACCATCAACCCCTATGGCTTGTTGCTTTCCAGGAAAAACTACATGCTTCGATTTGTCGTTACTTTTCTTCTCCGTCTTAAAAAGGATTTGTTCAGCATAAAAGACATATGCAACACTGTTAGCATGGATCCACGGGTCATCTTTATAACCTACCTTACTTAGATCAAGAACTCTGACCCCGTAGTTATCCATTGTGACATGTTTGTCTTCAACCCATTGACATCGAAACACAGGGATCTAAAATGTGTCATAGTCTAGTTCCCATATATCCACAACGAAGCCAAAGTATGTAGTAATCTCACCAGTTTCATTGGCTATGACCTCGCATCGAACACCACTATTTTGTGTCATACTCTTTTTGTCCTTGGAATTGGTACAAAACGTGAAACCACTAATGTCGTATGTTTGCCATGACGTGACCTGGCATGATGGTCCAGATGCCAACACCTTAATGGTTTGTTCCTCAATTGTGTCTCCATGTGAAATGTTCTGCTCCTTTAGCCATGTGTTGAACCGAAGCTTGTGTTCCTTTATCACCCAATCGTCCGTTTGACCATGATTATATTTGCGAAGCTCATTAATGAGTTCCTCGATCAGAGGTTCCATTATCGCTAGCTGATGTAGGATACTATGATGTGATTGAAGGACTGTATTGTAATCTGACGGGATGAATGATTTCCGCCCCGTCCTCCCTCTTCCTTGCAGCCTACCCTCATGTCTTGACGGAGGCAAACCTATTGCAACCTGGTCTTTTAGTATAGTATTGTAGAATGGACCTCCAAACTCAATAGCTTCTTCAGTACAGTACCCCTCTACCATGAACGCCTAAGGACAAGCACGGGTTGATACATATCCATTTAGTATTGCCATGAAGCGCTCGTATGCATGTCCACATTTCATGCAAGTATATAGGACCCAATGCCTCTATTTGTGGTACCAAGTGCACCATCATATCAAAGAATGACGGGGGTAAACACATCTCAAACTGTGAAATAGTCTCCACTATGAATTCCTGAAGAGATGCCAACTCATCACGATGAATTACCTTTTGTGAGATCTTGTTAAAAAAGTAGCACAAGCGTGTGATTGCCATCTTTAAGAACACATGATTTATAGCCCTAATGGCAATAGGGAGGAAAGTAGTCAGCATGACATGACAATCATGTGAGTTGTAGTTGGTCAGTGTAAGGTCTTTCATTGACACAATACTTTCAAATTCTTGAACCACACACACATCGTATGTTTCTCATTCATGTTGAGGTTGTAGCTTGCTGCCGGAAGATGGTACTTCCCATTTTCTTGAAGAACAGGGTGAAGTTCTTTTTTAATACCTAACTATATCATGTCCTTACGTGAATTGAATCATTCCTTTGTTTTGCTCTTTATTTCTAGCAAGGTGCCAATTAGGCCTTCAAACATATTCTTCTGAACATGCATAACATCAATCGCGTGATGTACATCTAATTCTTTCCAATATGGAAAATACTTGAAGAAAATAGACATCTTCTTGAATGTAGCCCCTGGAGTTGGTTTGACATCCTTTCTTGGTCTCCCATCTTTTGTCTTCTTCCCAAAAACAAATTTTATATTGCTGACTATTTGGAAGACTTTGTGACCTTTACTGTTACCTAAGGGAGCTGAAGAATGTGTTTCATTGTTATTGTCGAAGTATTTATCCATCTTTCGTAGGCGATACCAATGTCCTCTCGATAAGAAGCGTCTGTGTCTCATGTACACCAGCTTTTTAGATGCATCAAGGGACACGTAAGAAGTTTCATCTATGCATTGTACGCAACCAACTTTTCCTTTGAACTGTTTTGATAAAGTGAAGAGAGCAGGGTAATCATTGATCATTACAAAAATAATTGCTCTCAGAGTGAATGAATTTTTTCGGTACTCGTCCAATATTTGAACACCCTCTTCCCACAGTAGTTTCATTTCCTCCATTAAGGGCTCCAAAAATACATCCATGTCAACTCCGGGTTGTGTAGGTCTAGAAATAAGAATGGTCAACAAAAGATACTTTCGCTTCTGCATCAACCATGGAGGAAGGTTGTAAATGGTGAGGATCACCGGCCATGTGTTGTGTTTGCTGCTTCTCTCAGCAAATGAGTTCATTCCATCAGTAATCAATGTGAACCTAACATTCCTTGTTTCCTTAGAAAAGTCTAGGTGGTTGTCATTGAAATCTTTCCACTCCTTCCCATCGGCTGGATGTCGAAGCTTTTCATCATTTTTGTGCCCATTAGAGGCATGCCAACTCATAAGTTTTGCATCCTCAGGGTTAGCGAACAAACACCTTAATCGATCAACCACAGGAAAGTACCACATCACCAAAGCAGGAATCTTTTCTTGCGCATAAAAGTCTATTTCTTCTTTTTCTTTGTTGGTTGGTTTGGAACTCTGTTGGGTTGTCTTCTGTTGGCTCTTCTTTCGCTTCTTTCCAGTTCACATGGATGCAGCACACTCTTCCTCTCGATAGTCTTTATTAGTCTTGTACCTACTTGCATCACACTATGGACATCTCTCTAAGTCTTTATAATCATCACCTCGATATAGGATACAATGATTTCTACACGTATGGATCTTCTCGACACCCATGGTGAGCGGACTGATTAACTTCTTTGCATAGTATGTGTTAGCAGGAAGTTTGTTATCCTTTGTAAACATGTCTGCGATAAGACTCAAGAACGCATCGAAGCCAGCATCAGACAGACCAAATCTTGCTTTTAACAACAATAATTTCAGCACAGACCACAACATTGTAAACTCTTGGGTACAACCCTTAGACTCATCATACAAAGGCTCTTCTACTGCCTTCATTAGGGTCTCCATACCTCTCATAAAGAACAATGATGAATCCATATGACGATGCAATATTGCATTTAAAAATTCTATATCTTCCTCATCTGTAACATTTGGTAGAACAGAAGTTCTAATGCCTTCATTTCCTCCAGTGACACCATGATCAGTAACATTAGGAACACCATGTTCACTATGACCAAAAGGTTCATGTGTGTCATCTACGAATTGGGTACCATCATGAAGAATGTCTAGATCATTAGTAATCCTCCATAAATCCCCGACATATCAGATGAGAAATGATTGGTTCTGTGTCATCAAATACAACAACATTCTTGCAGTCTATGCATGGACAATATATGTGCTTCCTCTTTGATCTCCAAGCATGGTTCTTAGTGGCGTCAATAAACTTATGGACCTCTGGTATGTATGTTGGATCTAGTCTTGATAAGTTATACATTCAGAATGACCTTTCCATCACTAACTGTCAAAAATGCAATGAGAGAAGAAGTATTTAAATTCAAAAACTTATTAATTCCCTATACACCACATGAATACAAATAGGTAAAAAAGACATAAATTAACCTTCCTTAGAAACCTCCTTCAAAGAAATAAAGATGAAAACGTCTCCCCTTGTATTTGGTGAAATCTGGACCTCCAAAACCACCTCCAATAATAGGTGCCCACGATGAATAGTTTTAAACATAACATAATTAAAAAACTAAGATAAGCAACCTAATTATAAAAGCAACCTAATTTTAAGGAATAAAAAGGAAAAACCTAGATATTATTGTATTCAACACATGGTGAAACCCTAGATCCAAAAAGTGTGTGGCTCAAATTTAGAAAGAATGATTAAAAATACATACAAGAAACTTAACATAATTAAAAATCTAACAAAACTATCTAATAATAAGTAACTAAACATGAGAAGAGAGGAAAGACATTATCTAACCATCATAACCAACCTCATTTTAAGGAATAAAAATAATAACCTAATTAACATAATTAAATAACTCACAAAATTCTCTATAATCATATAATTAAAAAACTAACAATGCCTATACTAATAATTAATTAATCATGAGAATAGAGGAGAGAGAATAGAGGAGAGAGAGAAGAGAAACCCTAGATCCAAAAAGTGTGTGGCTCAAATTGAGAAGGAATAATTACAAATATGTAAAAAAACCCCACAAACTAACCTTTCTTAGCAACATCCTTCAAAGAAATGAAGATCAACCCCCCCCCCCTTCTATTTGGTGAAAAACTGGACCTCCAAATTGCCTCAAATGGCTACTATGCGATGAACAGTCGGTCCGTCAGGAGGAGGAAGAAGGAGAGGAGGAAAGGGCACTTATGGTAGTATTTTCATAGGCGGTTGGTGTAAGGAACCGCCTATGAAAACAACTATACACAGGCGGTTCACTTAATCCAACCGCTAATGAAAACGCTCCATTTTCACAGACGGTTTGGTAAACCGCCTGTGAAAATGGAGCGTTTTCACAGGCTTTACACAGGCGGTTCACTTAACCAAACTGCCTATGAAAATGGAGTGTTTTCGCAGGCTGTTGGATTAAGTGAACCGCCTGTGTAAACATGTTTTCATAGACGGTTCACGAGTCCAGCCCACTGTTTTATTTCCACAGGCGTTGTGTAATCAAAACCGATTGTAAAAAGTTTGTCCCAGCGTTGCCGTAAAGGTTTTTTCTACTAGTGTTACAATACCATTTATCTGACCTTTTAGCCAACATGTTTTAAGAAACATGAATGTGTTGATTATATTTTTTTAATCCCCTACAAAGAAAATATGTCATTTAATGAATATGAATAATCAATCATCTAAAAAATTATCACCATCCTATTTCTTAAATTTATTTTTACCAAACGGAAATCATTGTACTCCTCTATGCCAAATTATATTATAAGTCATTATTCCACCATTCCAGCGTTAGCTTCCAAAACAAAACGTCGGCTTTAATTTACTCATCAGTTGTTCATGCGCAGGAATTACCGAGAGGATATGGTACCATCCCAGCGAGCTGACTTGCCGGACATATACTATGACATACGGATAGTTAGCATTACTGATAGTACAACGGAACGCACTTGTTTCAAACGGTAGGGCCCGGCCGGCCAATTAATAACCTCGTATCGAGAGCTCAACGATCTGAGAAGTGAGAGCACGCCTACATATACACGTCCGCCCCTCGAGCCAAGGGGCATTGCATCATCCCACACAGACCCAAGCATATCTCGACCGCGAGCTTAGGAATAAACAGCAATGGCGAAAGCTAAGACTGCTATAGTCGTCATTGTCATCCTAGTTCTGCTTCAGATCTCATGGATCACAGCCCACAAGCACGAGGACAAGGACAAGGACAAGCACGACCACAACCACAACCACAACCACAAGAACGGTGGTGGCACCCCTGCTGTGATGACGGTGAACGGGTTCCAGAAGGGCGGGGATGGCGGAGGCCCGTCGGAGTGCGACGGCAAGTTCCACAGCAACGGCGACCTGATCGTGGCGCTGTCCACGAGGTGGTACGCGGGAGGGAAGAGGTGCCATAAAAAGATCAGCATCACGAGCCAGGACAACAGGCGCACCGTAGAGGCACAGGTCGTGGACGAGTGCGACTCCCGCCACGGCTGCAAAACCAACATCGTGGATGCCTCTGCCGCCGTATGGAAGAAGCTCGGGCTCGATACTAAGGTCGGCGAGGTCCACGTCACCTGGTCCGACGCCTGAATTCACACACGCTCACCGAGCTGGATCTTGGATGATGGGTGCGCGGTATGAAAATGCCGGCGTGCCGTGCCCTATTTCTACTTTTAATCTGCTAGACTCTCCGTAGTATGATAATGGGGGAGTCGAATAAAACATACCCCAACATCTTAAGTATGGTTGCTCCATCATTAGTGATTGTAACATCACCAATATCGTCCACTAGCATATGTAAGAAGAATACGCTATCCGGCCGTTCCCCGCCCACATCTGCGGCAACATCCTCAGTCGTAATGGCGGCCGACCTGCTTGATCACGCCGCCGCTAGTCTTGGTCGCTTTCTCCGGTGACCGCTCTCTTCTGTCCTCCGGGTAGGTTCCTCTCTCCTTCTGTTCCCTGGGTTGTCGACCGACCTCCCTGGTTTGTCCTTTGGTGTGGGTCTGAGTATCCAGCAAAGAATCCAGAGGGAACTCAGGTTGCCAGTCTCCAATCGGGCTATGGGGAACGACTCCTTCATGTTGGTCGCTTTTGGTAGATGCAAGTTTCAGCTCTCGTTGGCCTCGGTTGGCCTTATCTTGCAAGCCACCATTGGAGGCTTGGCCTCTGAATTCAGAGTTCTTCAGTTGGCTGACTTAGTTTTCCAATTTGTGGTTTCTGCTAAACCTGTTGGTCTCTTCATTCGCAATTTGCAATCTTATGATTGTAAGCTTTACAAGTTGTTCTTCCATCTATGGGGTAATGGTGGCCCAAGCTGGCGCCATGAATACAACATGTTCCTGCTGGAAGAGGAAATATCCTGGGAACAGGTTAACTCTGGATCAAAGACAAAGAAATCTTTTGCTGAAGCTGTGATGAATCCGCCATTGACAGCTGCCAACTCGGTACCTATGGGCCGGCGATTGGTTCATACAAGAATTCGTTTTCAAGTTGTATCTGGGCAGTCCGAGGCACGGACGTCGAGGCCTGCAAAGCCGGTGTCAGAGAGGATGAACAGTGCTCAAAGTAGGGACAATCGGGTTACAAATTTGAATTTGATCAAATGTTCAAGATGCTTGTCCAAGAGTCATCAGAGGAGCTGCTGTGATCAGCCTATCAGGTGTCGTGCGTGCATGGCCTGGGGGAATATTGCAGTATCGTGCACAATGCCCCATGATAGATCCTGGGGACATGATCTGCCACCCAGAGATACTGCCCAGCAAAAAGATTTTTGGCAAAATGGTGTTAAGGCGGTGCTAAGGGGCTCTGGATGGCCTGCTGCAGGCAAAGCAGTGGCGGGATATACTTTGGGCTGGTTTCGGCCCTCAAGTGGGCCGGCCTCATCAAGCATGCCGGTTTGCAAATCTTTTTTCTGATATGGTCAAGGCCTGGAATCCTGGATGGGCTCCTGGGGAAGTGCCATCGGCATTTACTGTGCATTGGGTTCTCCCCAGCCAATCCAAGGAGGTGGGCCGGGAAGACAGAACGCCACACCCTCTAGACGCTGAGCGCTGGTCTCTGGACATCTACCGCTCGCCTGACCTCTCGCGTCTCTGGACATCTACCGCTCGCCTGACCTCTCGCCTTTCACCGCCGTGCATGCTTGCTCTTCCACTTTTACAGTTCCACCATTGTCTCACCCTGAACAAGAGCTCCAAGAAAACCCTAGTTCGTCTCTCTCTCAAGCTCCGATCAGTCCTTCATCGGTGGCTGCTTCACTGCCGATCATGGCCTTCCAGCGCTCTGACCCTAGGCCATTCATACCTGGGAACCTGCAATGGCTCGAGGTGGAGAACAGAGTTCCGGTGGCCCGTGCTGTTGCTTCATCACGACCGCCGATGCAGAATGAAGATCTTGCAATCGTCAACATCGATAACTTGCCGGGTAATGCTATTGAGTTTGCTGCATTAGATGAGGTCCTTAGGGAGTTCATTCATGTAAGAAGAATCCATATCTCAGAGATTCAGCCTTCAACCCTGGGTTAGGCACTTGTGACTTTGTGAGGTTTGCTCATCGGATAGATAGGGACAACTTGGTTGGGCTAGGTTCGATTCCATTCCAGGACGCTCATCTTACCTTCACAGAGCATAACAGGGGTAGGAACTGGAGAAGAGCCCATTTCAACAATGAATTCTGGTTAATGCTCATGGAGTTCCCTGCAAACTACTAGGAACACAACTACATCCAAAATGCCCTAGCCTCTTTTGGCAAGTTGTTGCACTGGAGGAATGATAGGACTAGGCTTGTCAGACTGATACTCAAAGCCAGAGTGGTTGACCTACAATCTGTGCCGCAGTTCATAGTATTCTCTGAAACAGTTGGCATGGAAAGTGAGTCCTGGACAGTGCAATGTGAGATTCTTCAGAGCAGATTGCTAGGTGCAGGCCCACAAGATGAAGACCCCATGCCGGTTCAGCCCATTCCAGTGGGGCTCCTTTTGATTTCTTTGACCTAGGACAACCTGTCAATGGTCCAGTTCTGGATCAGGAGGAAGAGCAGGAAGAAAATCAGGAGCAGGAGAATGAAAACCAGCAGCAGAATGGGCTCCAAAACCCACATGAAGACAATGCTGGATGGGCCCTGTGGCCACAACCTCAACAGGTGCCAGGAGCCAATGTAGGCCCCAATCTCAATGAGGCTCCCCAAATGAAAAGGAAGTAGGCATTGATCTGAATCAACCTGGAGAGGAGGATCCTATGGAAGTAATTATCAATCCTGCCAATCCTGTCAATCAGCTAAACCTTGAGGATTTCTTAGATCTGAACGATCTCATCAACAATAATAACAATGTGGGCTTTGCACAACAGGAGGTTGAGCAGCAGCAGCCAATGCAAGTGGACCTAGACCTGTTAGCTCAAGAGGAGAACCTCATGCAGCTGGCTGATATGGAAATGCAGCACATTCAAATTGTCCACGCCAATGTCCTGCCAGATGAGATTGTCACTGAAGACCTGATGAATGATGAGGAGATGTTGGCAGATATGGCAGAAATTGACCCTGAGGATCAAGGTCTTTTTCAGGGCATGGATGATAACCAAAATGGGCTTATTAATGGGATAATAGCCTTGGAGCAGCCCCTGATAGATCAGATGCAAGATAATGAGCAGGCTGAGGAAGGAATGAATGTTGAAGAAGTCCAGGATTTCCTAGGACTGCAGGCCCATCAGAATCTGAATGAAGAGGAGGAGGGTCAGTACATACATGAGGTGCATGAGGCCCAAGTTAACAACCTCAATGTGGGCATGGTACTAGTCTATGGACCTGAAGCAGATCATGTCTGGGTGGAGAGGAATAGAAACACTAAGGCAACAAGATTGTGGGCCAGATTCTTTGAAAAAGGTAATGTTGATTGCCTTCATGTTTCCATACCCTCGCAATGGGTCATTTTTTTACTGCTATGCTACTATCACCGGATTTGTTCCAATGGAAAAATGATTTCTTATCTTCTAGAGCTGTCAATTGTTTTGATCTGAGTGCTGGAGTCATTGATTACAATATACCAAAGTAGTGTCCTAAAGCAATCACATGTATTGCAGCACCTACAAGGGACCTGGTGACTGAAGGGAAAGGAAAAGAGATAGTGCAAAATCAGAAGGCTTCACCAGCAAAAGGGCATGTCCAGTGGTGGATACAGAGTTAAGGAGAAGTAGCAGGGGCAAACAGGTGAGTGGAGGACTCAGGAAAGGCACTTGTTCTGATCGACGTTATCTTTTTTGCTTACCTAACCCTCCAACCTTGAACAACCAAATCATCAGGAAGTTGGGAAAGGAGCTGGGTCAGCTAGAGGATGAGCAACTAACTGATGCAGCTCTGATGACAAGGAAGGAGCAGAAGAAGATCGGGCTAGAGAAGAACAAGAACAAGGGGGAAGGCACGTCAAAGAAGAGCAAGAAGAACAATGATGATAAAAAGAACTGAAGATTGTACCGCCTAGGGCCACGTGGGCTCCTCATTTTGTACAAAGTCTAGGAGTTGTCTTCCTTGTAAGGATGTGTTGCTCTCCAGAATTATTGTTATGATGGAGATAGTTGGTTGCTTTTGTAACAGTACCAGAATTGTGTCATGATGGGATCAGTTGTTTGCTGTTGTAGTAGAATCAGCAGGG
Source organism: Microstegium vimineum (assembly GCA_022036555.1). Classification (NCBI taxonomy): domain Eukaryota; kingdom Viridiplantae; phylum Streptophyta; class Magnoliopsida; order Poales; family Poaceae; genus Microstegium; species Microstegium vimineum. Next base: position 37,074,445 of record CM039124.1, on the reverse strand, counting down.
ATCTGAATTTATTGACACTTGTTATGCTTAGTGATTGTTTGAACTCAATGACTACCTCATTTCACTTTGCCTTGGATATGTACTATCTCTTTGCTTTCAAAAGAGCTATTGAATACCTGGGGAGTTGGGGAAAGTGCCTGCAGAAAATGAGCAGATCCAGACACAAGGAGAGGACAGGGGGAAATTTCTTTGTCACCAAAATAGCTTTACATAATCAAATCAAGTGCAATGAGTATACATTCTAACAGAGCTTGGAAGGTTCTAAATTGTAATGTGAGGGGTATTAACTCCACGGATAAATGGAGTGCAATCAGGGAAAAGATAGTGGATTCTGGATGTGATGTTATTTGTTTTCAGGAAACAAAAAAAGAAAACTTTGATAATGCCTTCATCAGAAACTTTTGCCCTGCAGATTTTGATAAATTTGAATTTCTGCCCTCGATTGGAGCTTCGGGTGGTATTCTAACTGCCTGGAAAAGCAATTGGTTCACTGGAGAACTGATTTTCAGCAATGAGTTTGCAATTTCTGTTGAACTCACATCTATGCTGAATAATGAAATTTGGATTGTGACCAATGTTTATGGGCCATGCACTGTGGAAGGGAAGAAGACCTTCACTCATTGGCTCAAACAAATCCAAATGCCAGATGAAATAGACTGGCTCGTAGTGGGTGACTTTAACTTGATGAGAAAGCCAGAAGATAGAAACAAGGATGGGGGGGACATAAATGAAATGTTCATGTTTAATGAGGCCATCAGTGCACTAGGACTGATTGAAATTGTTCTCCAAGGGAAAAATACACTTGGTCTAACATGCAACCAAGTCCTCTTTTGTAGAAAATTGACTGGGTTTTCACTTCAAGTGCATGGAATTTGAAATATCCAGATACAACAGCAACATCAATGAGTAGAACCCCATCAGATCACTGGCCTTGCCTAATTCAAATCTCAACTCAGATCCCAAGGCCTAGAGCTTTACGATTTGAAAATTACTGGCTACAATTGCAAGATTTCCAGAATATCCTAGAAGAAAGTTGGAACAGCCCACTTCCACAAATGGACATTGCCATGTCTATCACTGCAAAATACAAGAGATTAAGAAGAGCTCTCAAGGAAAAGCAAAAATCAACTTCTAACCTAAAGGTTGCAATCCAGAATGTGAAGAACCTTATTCAGCTTTTTGATTTCATAGAAGAGTATAGAGATCTCAGTTTGCCAGAATGGAACTTCAGATCAATGTTGAAAGACAAGCTGCTTTCTCTTCTTGAGTACCAGAGGATATATTGGAAACAAAGAGGGAACATTAAGTGGGTAAAGCTAGGAGATGCAACTACCAAGTTTTTCCATGCTAATGACACAATAAGAATGAGAGCAAATCTAATAAGGCAGATTGAGAATCAGAGTGACTCTTCATTCACAGCCCATAGGGACAAAGAGCTGTTGTTATGGGAAGAATATAAGGACAGGCTGGGAAAATCAGAGTTTATCAAATTTGGATTGGACCCCTCTGCAATTCTGCAAAAAAGGGATGATCTGGACTTCCTACAGCAGCCTTTCAGTAGGGAGGAAATTGAAGCAACCATTAAACAACTACCAAATAACAAGTCACCCGGTCCAGATGGCTTCACCAATGAGTTCCTGAAAGCTTCTTGGGGAATAATCAAGGAAGATATTTTCAAGCTTTGTGACTCTTTCTTTGACAGTAATCTATGTCTAAAAAGTATCAATACCTCCCTCATCACCCTAATTCCAAAAGTGGACACACCAAGGACAGTCAATGACTTTAGGCCAATTTCACTGCTAAACTCTTCTTTTAAGCTATTGACAAAGATGATGGCAAATAGACTGCAACTAATAATCACTAAGTTGGTTCATAGGAATCAGTATGGCTACATAAGAACTAGGACAATTCAAGATTGTATGGCATGTGCTTTTGAGTACTTGCACATGTGTCACCACTCAAAACAAGAGATAGTGATCATAAAGCTAGACTTCAAAAGGCTTTTGACAAGATGGAGCATCAGTCATTCTTGACAATTATGAAAGAAAAAGGCTTTGGAGAAAAATGGATTTGCTGGATAAAATCAATCTTTGATTCAGCTACCTCACAAATGCTACTAAATGGAAGCCCTGGAAAGACAATTCACTGTTTAAGAGGAGTCAGGTAGGGAGACCCACTCTCCCCACTGTTATTTGTTCTTGCTGCTGATTTTCTTCAGTCCCTGATCAATAAAGGAAAAGACTTAGGATTACTCAGGCTGCCAATTCCAATGCAAAAAAATACAGACTTTCCAGTTATTCAGTATGCTGATGATACCTTGATAGTACTTGAGGGTGACACTAGGCAACTTTTGTTCCTAAAATCATTCATCAACATGTTCTCTGAAGCAACTGGTTTGAAAGTAAACCTAAAGAAGTCAATGATGCTGCCCATCAATATGACTGAACAAAGGCTAGACTTTCTAGCAAGAACTTTTGGATGCTCTAAAGGGACTTTTCCTTTCACCTATCTAGGCCTCCCACTGAGATTAACAAAGCCAGTCATTCAGGACTACTTGCCCCTGTTAAACAAATGTGAAGTGAGATTGGGGGGGTCTCAAGTTTCCTTTCACAGGATGGTAGATTGGAGGTCACAAATGATGTTCTATCTGCCCTGCCAACATTCTACATGTGTACACTGGAACTTCCGAAAGCTGTGATAAAAAAGATTGATATTTTCAGAAAAAATTGCATGTGGAGAGGGAATGAGGCAAATGCAAGAAGACCACCAAAGGCAGCATGGAAAATGGTATGTAAACCAAGAGAGGAAGGGGGATTAGGGGTTATAAGCATTGAGGAACAAAATAAGGCACTTCTGTTAAAGAACCTGAACAATTTTTTCAACAAAAAGGATGTGCCTTGGGTACAAATGATATGGGAGAAGTATTATAGAAATGGAAAACTGCCAGGGCATACTAGGAAGGGTTCATTTTGGTGGAAATATAATCTAAAGCTTTTGCAACAATTTAAAGAAATGGCAGCACCTAATCTGGAGAATGGGGAAAGCATGATCTTTTGGAAAGATGGCTGGAATGGGCAACAACTTCAATTAGTAATGCCAGAGCTCTTGTCTTATGCAAAGAATCAACTTATCTCAGCAGGGAATGTAATGAGTAGTACTGATCTCACAGAACTCTTTCAGCTGCCATTGTCAGAGCAAGCGTATCATCAGTTGCAAGATATATCTCAAATAATTGATGGCTTGCCCCAAACCCAGGAACCTGATGTCTGGAAGTATGCATGGGGAGAGAAGTTCAAATCAGCTAGAGCCTATAAAGTGTTAATAGGTCACCAGCAAGTGCATGATGCATACAAATGGCTCTGGAGATGCCCATGTCAGCCCAAACACAAGGTATTTTTCTGGTTGCTGATCAATGACAGATTAAGCACTAGGAATTTACTGAGAAGAAAAAACATGATCTTAGACTCCTATGATTGTGTTTTCTGCCTCAACAGCATAGAGGAAACTTGTCAGCGTCTCTTTCTTCAGTGCCCCTTTGCAAGTCAGTGTTGGCAGAATATTCAGGTTGAAACACCGTTGAATACGCCGTTCCCTGATGCAGCTTCACAAATTAAGGATCAGATGCACTCGCAATTCTTTATGGCCACAATGATCCTGATGTGCTGGTCCTTATGGACCGTAAGAAACAACCTAATCTTCGAAGGAATTCAGCCTTCAATTCATACAGCCAGAGTTGCCTTTCAGAAGGAGATGCTACTACTCGTGCACAGAGTAAAAGACAGGCTTCGCCCAATCTTGCAATCATGGACTCAGTCCCTTTCCTAGTTTTTCTAGGTGGCTTTCTTTTCTCTTGTTTCTTTCTTTCTTCCCTAGTGAGCTTTGAGCTTGCTTTCCTGTATCGCTTCTTTTTGTTTTTGGAAATAAATTGTCTGTAGGGGCCTTGGCCCCTCCAGTTTGCTCAAAAAAAAGATACCTTACACGAGGGTGTGGAGAACCCCTCGTTGTTGGATGGGCGTGTGGCGAGGGGTATTCTGGAAATGCCGCCGTGCTGCTTTGTCATTTACCTTATAATGGGGAGGTAGAATAAAATTTTCATTTCACAAAAGGATAGAACAAAAAATTCCTTTCACGAAGGGCTTGTAGCTTGTAGCTGCTTGTAGGCTTGTAGCTGCTTGTAGCTACTCCAGCCTAGGAGTATACGCAGCTGAGGGTCCAGCCAGCACCGCTGAAAGATAACGGGTTTAGAGTGCCGGGACACATGCCAATAATTCCTATAAAAACATATTAGGTTATTATTGGTAGTACGTTTGAATGTATGCTGCTTTTGAAAGTATGAGTGGATACCTTTTTTATAACGGTAATGCTTTCTAGCGGGCGTCCGACCCGCTCGGACGGACCCGATCCGCCTGACTCACCCGATCTGACCCGCCTGACTCACCTGACCCGCACCGCTCACTCCTATCCACTCGTTTGCCGCACAATACTCATCCGCTCTTATCCACTAGCGAGCCCATCCTCATCCATTCATTCGTCCTCGTCCTGTAGCTTGGGCAGTCGCTCCTCTCGCCCCTCCCATTCCGCCTGCCACGCCGCTCCCTCTCTTGACGGCGGCAACGTCCTCACCCATCCTGGTACGTGCCCCTCCCCCACTCCGGCATCTTTTTCCCCCACTGTGTGGTCCGCCTCCTTCCACATCCGCACCCGGCGGCTCTATCCCCGACCCCGGCATCCTCCTCCCTCACCCCAGTGGTTCCTTCCTCACCCCGACCCCGGCGGCGCCCTTCCCCGACACTGGTGTCCTGTCCCACAGCGAGCTCTCAACGTCCTCAGATCTGGCAGTCATGGCGCTTCTCGCGAAGGCTCTCTCTCTCTCTCCCTCCACTGCTATGTTGCAAATGCATTTTTCAGTTGTTTCAGAAGCTTTAGACGTATGTTGCAATTGAATCATATGGATGTTTCAAAAGTAGATCTAGGGTTGTTTGCACATTTTGTATATGTTAGCAGTGTTTCAAAGTCGTGTTGAAAGAATTTGTTCGAAATGTTTCATTTGTTTCTAAATGTATGTTGTAATCGTTCGGATCGGGATGTGTCATATGCTTTACTCAAATGTTGCAATAATTTGTTCTAAATGTTTCAGTCGCTTCGATCTTATATTTCAACATTTGTCACATACTGTTGCAAGCGTTTCATTCTACTGTTTTATGTGGCTCGTTGGGGGCGAGCTGGAGTCCGGTGGACGGGGGAGCGTTGCTCGTCAGGGTCCAGTGGAGGAGTTGGGGGCCGGGTGGACATGAGTGCTACCGTCAGGGGGGCGACGGACAAGGATGCTACCGTCAGGGGGCCAACGGACAAGGGTGCTACGGTCAGGGGGCTGCTGGGGCGCGCTCGTCGCGCGCGTGGGGTTGTGCGTAGGAAGATGTGGGCGGGCTGCAGGGGCGAGCGGCTCGCCAAAGGGCGTTGACTGGACCGGGGGGCAAGTGCGGGTGGGGCAGGGGCAAAAGGAACCGGGATGGTTTTAGCACTTGAGCGGTGCGTCCGGACGCGTATCGTGCGCCGAACGTTCGGGCGCTAGTGGCCCCCTTTTATAAAGATGAGTATATCTGCATACTTGTGCTATAAGGAAAGAACGATAGTATCTGTTTATGTTTTTTTTTACAAATGAGTATGTCACTACCCAGATAACTTTTACCGTGACCACCTTTTCTGTCGGAAAAAGTACCAAAAACCGTCAGAAAAGACCGTCTGTGACGGTTGTCGTCAGGAACAAACTGGCACGAAAAGTCAGAATATGCGTTAAGTGAAACTCTAATCTAAAAGTATCTAGCGACATTTCTTACTATGAATAATTAGGGAGAGTGAATCATGCATGTTCTCCAGCCCGCCATTCTCTCCGATCCAAGCATCAACACCTTGAAAGATTTCTCTCTGAGGATTAATTAGGGATGTTACTATACCTAAATTCCAGTCAAAAGGAGGCTCCTACACGCCACACGAAACCTAGGTATCTAGCCCAACAGCCAGTTCTGAGCTCCACCAATCAGCAGTAGTGCGTGAATGATCATCGATGAGATCGAAGAGGCTGGGGATCCACGTGCAATTAGATTAGAATAAACATAACAACCACAATAGGAAGGATTGGGACTGCCTCAACGTACCTAGATCAAAATATCCTCCATAGAAGGTACAAGAATATTAGGATATTGGCAATTGAATTATCCTCTAAATACCAAATACAAGACTAGATGTACTATTTAGCTGTACAATTAGAATCCTGAAAACTTGTAGAGCATATAAATTAAAAATCAATTACATGTATTCAAACTCTAGAATGAGATTTGAGGTACTATCTAGAAGATATCTAAAATTATAACTCATTTACCCCTCTAATACCCTTAAAGAATTTATTAGTTCCCTAGAAAGATAAATTTTATTTGTATTGACAACTAATAAGTGGTTGTTGACACCATTTTTTGGTACGTGTCAATATGGATCGAGTGCGATGATCAATAAAGGGATTGTTGTTTTTTCTTATCGGCATCAAGATACTGCCAATCAGATTACCGATAGAAGAAGAAGAAGATTGAAGAAAACGTCAAGGTGAAAGAAGGGTATTTTGCCGATGGGAAGGTGTTGCCGATGGGAACAAGAGAATATTGCCGATGGATACGGGATGGTGTGTCCAACGTCAGCAGAAGGCTGCCGATAGTAATAGAAGAAGGTTGCGGATTGAGGAAATCTGCCGATGGAAAGTTTCATCGTAAGGAGACAAATAAGAAAATTGGTAGTTTTATTCCAATATTATTATTATAGTTGGAGTCTCACTCTTGCACGAGTCGTTTATTTCCTTTAAAATAGGAGTCTTGTTTAGGTATGAGTCGTGTCTGTTTACAGCTCCTCCTGCTGGAGTATAAATATGTACCTAGGGGTGGTGTGAAAGAAATACAATCAATCAAACACATCTATTATTTTCGTCTACTTTTTCCAACAAATCTACTTTTATCGCATTAGTTCTAGTTTATCTACGAGTTCTTACGAAGTCTCGACGGGCTGCATCTATACGATCTCCGTCAACCTCGCGAGTTCCGCGTTTTGAGCAATCTAAGCCTTGACGTTCGGGCGCATCGTCGTCGTCTCGTTCATCGTTGTTCTAGTTATCGTCCTTGTCGATTAACTGGTCAAATCGACTGGCACACCTTGGATATCAAAATTTCGGGTATAAGCCCGAGGTGTTCGCAGATCCGACGCTTTTTGTGTCAACACCTCTTTTGGCACACCCGGTGGGACCCTAGATACATCTCTTGATCACAATCATGGGTGATTCTACTAACGTCAATCCAAGTAACGTCATTGAAGTCTCCGAAGCAGATCTGAAGGATGATCAGAAGCAAGCTATGGATCAGGCTATGGAAGAGTACAAGCAACTATATCTGAAGTCCTTCAGCCTAAACAGGAGCGGCGATGCTGTCCAGAAGCAAGATCCGTCGTTGCCGCGGCAGGTCACTTTCGACGCCAATCCTGGTAAATTGCAAGATATGGTTAATTCTATGTTAAATCAGGCGTTGATTAGTCATTCCAATGTCCTGTCCAATACTGTGTACAATGTTGTCATGCAATCTTTCAAAGAACGACAACCACCTAAGTATGTTGGTCCAGCGTATCATCAACCTGGATCGGCATTTGCCACGACTTCATCGGCGGCTCCAGTTATATCTTTCCAACCTGTGAATCCTTCTACCGATGAAGCTACACCACCAAGATCGAGCCCTGCAAGCGTCGTTCGGTTGAACACCGATCCGGTGGCGTCAGCAATGTCAGGACATGTAGTCCAGAGTCAGCCAACTCCCGCTAACTGGTGGGGATACGGTATGCCCCCGGATTCATCTGCCGATGCTAAATTGATCCAAGGCAATAGTGCAGTGGGAAAGGCCTCTATGGAATCGACAATATCGGCACAGCCGATGAGCCCAATAGTACATTATGCTATGTCTTCTCCAAATGTGCAGTTGCCGCCAGGAAATCTTCAGATGACGATACCCAAAGTGCCTTACGGGCAACCATCGGCAAGTTCTTTGCCGATGCAACAAGATTTGGCAGTGGTAAACCATCCCATAATGATGGCAAATCCTCAGGCTAGGATATCAGTACACCAAGGAGGTCATTTTGTTGATTATTCCAGGATACAGGAGCAGCAGGCGCCGGGTAACTATCAATTATCGGCAAATCACATGCCGATGACTTATAATCCTGGATGGACTAGTCCGGTTCAACAACAGGTGGTGCAACCTAGACATCAAGTAGCGGGAGCACAATAATACCATTACCCGGTAAGCACTCAGAATGAAACATTGGTGTACCGAACGATGAATATAATACCGTAGTATACTCCAGTGGGTGTCCAAGGCTATACATCGATAAATCAACCGATGCATGGTATTCAGCAAGGTAGTGTTGTGCTTGCACCAGTCAGACCAGCTTATTTGCCACAAAAGCAAGAAGGATTGTATCAACCAGTCCAGCCAGTTAATGTCCAGCCGATCCATCGGCAGGATCAGGATGCATACTGGGCCGACAAAATTGCCGAAGTGATGAAAGAACAATTCGGTATCAAGCCTAAGGACAATACATACTCTTATTGGACACCGTACCCTCAGGCGTATGATTTGATTCCTCTCTCGAATCGGTACAAGGTGCCGAATTCATCAAGTTTTCTGGTCAATATGATACGTCAATAATGGAGCACATCAATCGCTTCATTATTCAATGTGGAGAGGCAGCTAGCAGAGATGAGCTAAGGCTAAGATTGTTCTCGTCATCTTTATCTGGAGCGGCGTTTACATGATTCATCTCGCTTCCTCCAAATTCTGTGGTTACTTGGGCCGATTTAGAGAAGCAGTTTCACAAATACTTCTTCTTTGGCGTTCATGAGAAGAGGATTACCGATTTGGTCAAGCTGAAACAGCGCAATGACGAATCGGTGGAAAGCTTCATGCAAAGACTGCGAGACGTAAAGAATAAGTGCTATAGTTTGGTGCTTGATGATCGACAATTGGCGGATTTGGCTTTCCAGGGGTTGATGCCGCACATTAGAGATAAATATGCATCCCAAGAATTTGAAAGTTTGAGTCATCTTGTGCAAAGAGTTGTCGATCAAGAAATTAAAGCTTTCGAGCCCAGGAAAACTTGGAATAAGAAGGTGTCCTTCATTGAGCAAGAAGAAAATTCTAAGTCGGATGAGGAACCGAGCATCGGTGTAGCTGAATGGGTGAAAGACAAGAAGACAATATCCTGTCCGTTTGGCCAGAAAGAAGTTGAAAGGTTCGCCTTTGATATCACCAAGGCCAATAGGATATTTGACCTGTTACTTCAAGAAGGGCGGATCAAGTTGTCGCATAATTAGGTAATTCCATCGGCAGAAGAGCTTAGAAGGATCAGGTATTGCAAGTGGCATGCTGCAACTTCACATAATACCAATGATTGCAAAGTTTTTAGGCAACAGTTGCAGTCAGAAATTGAATCTGGGCGGGTCAAATTTGAAAATTCTAAAGCCCAGAAGCCGATGAAGATCGACCAGCATCCGTTTCCAAATAATATGGTGGAAACTAGCGGAAAGATCAAGGTACTGACATCGGAGGTTGCCAAGAAAAATGCATCGATAGATCCCGAGCATCAGATAGTTGTGCATGATGTGAAAGGAAAGAAGCTTGTCGATGAAGGCAGTAGCGCCAGGAGGCCTCAAAGACATGCATCGCATGGCGTTGTGATCACGCACAGGATGCCACGACAAGAATATGAGCGTTCACAGGAAGAACAACATCGGCAGCGGGAAGAAGAGAGACGCCAAGAATGGTATCGGCATAAAGATCATTGGAAGTTCCCCTTCTTCGTCCATTGTTGGGAAGAAGGCATCAAGCTGCCCACTGCCAATAATTGTCCTGAATGCAATGTGTACTATCCTACCGATCGGTCAGAAAAGAAGTCTCACTTTGAAGATCAGGGATCAAGCTATGCTAGGCCGATCAGAGGAAATGGATCGGTACATGATCGGCTGGGGGGCAAGCTCAGTGTGCATGATAGGCTTGGCAAGCGTATCCGTCAAGAGGAGCTCGAAGAGAGGGCTAATGCAAGGGTGTCCGATGAAGAAATATTCTCTAAGGATCCAAACATAAGGAGTGGTGCAAATACCAGTAGTGAAAAATAGTATCAGCCTGTTTGGAAAACTAAGCTTCCTCAATGGTGTCCCAAGGGTTTGACGAAAACTCAGAGAAGGAGGATCCAGCGTGAACGCCAAAATGATCTGTGTTATAGAGAAAATCCTTCAAGGGAAGAATCTCTAGTTTGGGAGTGGAGGCCGAAACATCAGAATAGGAGTCCATTGGCGGAAATCAATATGGTTGTTATGTTGCCAATGGAATTCATGGCACCTGCCGATGCTGAAGAAGAAGCTGCTGAGATGGCGCAGTTAGTTCTGGACCCGATGACAGCTATCTTTGAAAAGCCTGCCGATGATGAAAGGCAACATTTGAGAGCTCTGTTTGTCAAAGACAAAGTCGATGGGCAACCAGTGTCAAAGATGCTAGTAGATGATGGGGCATCGATCAATATAATGTCGTGTGTCATGTTCAGAAAGCTTGGAAAAGGTGACCAAGATTTAGTCAAGATAGACATGAAGCTTAAAGATTTTGAAGGCAATGTGTCACCAGCTATGGGAGCAGTGTGCGTAGAGTTAACTATCGGCAGCAAAACTTTACCGACAACATTTTTTGTGATCAGCGGCAAAGGTACCTACAACTTACTCCTTGGAAGGGATTGGATCCATGCTAATTGCTGCATCCCTTCCACGATGCATCAAAGCCTCATGCAATGGGTCGGGGACAAGATTGAAGTTGTCCGAAGTGAAGCCCCATCAATGGTTGCATCGGCAGAATCGGAAACCTATGAGCAGACCAAGTGCATATCGGGTGAAGCTTGGGATACAGAGTTCCTCAAGGTGGTCGATTACCGAATTACACCGATCCAAGCAGTCGGTTCTGAAGAAGAGTTTTAATGGATCAATTCGCCGATGATGGAAAACTTGGGCAAGGATTCACATCGGTCGATGATTTAGTAGAAATAGATATCGGTGATGGTTACATAATGAAGAAGCCAATCGGCTAGCGCAACACGTCTCGGGATATTAGCTGATTCAAGAAGTAATGACATTGGTAATGGTTGTCGATGACTAGAGAAAAGAGATTGCTGATTACTTGAAGGATCCGTCTAAGAAGGTCGAAAGGTGTTTGAGGTTTCAGGCTACCAAGTACGTGCTCCTTGATAGCGAATTGTATTATCGGACGATTGATGGAGTTTTGCTCAGATGTCTTAGTGAAGAAGAATCAAAGATGTTGATGGGTGAAATTCATGAGGGAGTATGTGGAGCACATCAATCGGCATTCAAGATGAAATGGATGATTAGGCGGAATGGATATTATTGGCCGACAATTCTTGAGGATTGTTTTAAATACTTTAAAGGGTGTCAAGATTGTCAGAGGTTCGGTAATGTTCAGAGGGCACCCGCATCGGCGATGAATCCAATAATCAAGCCTTGGCCGTTCAGAGGATGGGCTATTGATCTCATCGACCAGATTTATCCTCCATCAAGTAAAGGACACAAGTTCATACTTGTCGCCACCGATTATTTCACGAAGTGGGTTGAGGCTATTCCTCTAAAGAACGTGATGTCGGCAAACATGATAGATTTTGTTAAAGAACATATTGTTTACCGGTTTGGTATCCCTCAAGCTATTACAACTGATCAAGGAACCATGTTTACATCGGGGGAGTTTGATGAATTTGCTGCCGGTATGGGATTTAAGGTGTTAAATTCTTCTCCTTATTATGCTTAGGCTAATGGTCAAGCAGAAGCAACCAATAAAGGAGTGATCAAACTTATCAAGCTTAAGATTGAAGAGAACCCTAGGAGGTGGCATGTGGTGTTGAATGAGGCTTTGTGGTCGTGTCAGATGGCATGTCATGGTGCTACTAAGGTTTCGCCGTATCAGTTGGTGTACGGACACGATGTTGTCCTACCTTGGGAAATTAAAACTAGTTCTAGGCGATTGTTTTCCCAATACCAATTAGCAGCCGATGAGTATGATATCCTTATGAAGGATGAGTTGGAAGATCTAGTGGTTCATCGGTTAAGAGCTCTAGTCAGTGTCGAAGAGAATAAGAAAAGGGTTGCCAGATGGTATAACAAGAAAGTAAAAGTGAAAGAGTTTGCCGATGGTGATTTAGTGTGGAAACTGATTTTACCGATTGGAACTAAGAATTGGAAGTTTGGGAAGTGGTCTCCTAATTGGGAAGGTCCTTTTCGGATAAATCAGTCTGTTTCTGGCAACGCTTATATTTTGGAGACTCTCGAAGGAGTTGCATTTTCCAGAGCAATCAATGGTAAATATTTGAAGAAATATTATCCTAGTATCTGGATGGATGCATGAAGTAATGCAAATATGAGTACCGATGATAAGGTCATTATACGAAATATCGGTAGAAGAAGCATTAATTTACAAAGAGAATAGTCATCAAGTTCACGGTTATCGGTGCAATAAATTACAACAGATTTGGATAGATGAGATCGCACGAAGGCGAATTTGATCTGCTTCCTCTATCTCCTTGGCGTCGTCATCGACAGAGCCCTCAACTGGCTTGATCTTCCTCTTCAGCAGAAGGGCTTCACGAGCATCGACATCTCTCTCTTGTTGTATGGCTTTGGTGGCGGCAGGGAGTTGAGCCTTCTTTTGATTAGCTGTACCTAAAGCTTCGTCAACTTTCTTTAGTTCCGCTAGCAGCTCCTCTTTTCATGCCGATAGACGAACAATTTCTTGTTCAAGCTCAATACCAGAAGCTGCCAAACGGCCGATGTCTTTATGCTTTTCTTCGGCGGTTCGCTTGAATTTAAGCATTTCTTCTTCAAGTTCTGTTTGGGCAGTTCTATTGGCAATGCGACGTGAAGCCTTTTGATATTGGAGTTGTTGTCTCTCAAGGTACGCCGCTTGGAAGAGCGTTTCTTTGATATCGGCAGGCAGTTGGCTCTGAATCTCTTTGAAAGCTATTCTTACTGCATTGGAGTCTTGGATTAGTTGGGAAGTGTTTTGCTGTAGTAAGAGTAGTATGGCTTCGAGTTTGGACTTTACTTCTGCCGATATGATATTTGAGGTTGGAGCGGAACTTTCGTCTTCTTCGTCTTCGTCTGGCAAGTTGATAGCGAAGGAGAATAAACTATTGGGAGAATCTTGAGCCTGAAAAGAGAAGGGTTAAGATTTGTAAGCTGCAAGCTTGTATCTTGCGAGTTTATAATAAGTATTTGGTTTATCTGCTTGAGAGCGATCTCCCATCTTGGACTTGGCAGAGTAGTTGTTGTAACTGTGTCTTGAGGATCGACAAATGTTGCCGATGAACTTACCTCAGTGGGAAGGATAGTTGGTGCTGGTACTGATGTCGATGCCGGTGCTATTTCTGTTGTTGCAGCCAGCCCCTGCGACGACGGTGCTGTTTCTTGGTTAGGAATTTCGGCTGTTGATTGGTCAAGGATGGGTGCCGATGTTGGCTCCGGTGTTGGTGTATCGGTAGGAGCTTGAGGAGATGCAGTTGGTGATGTGATTGGAGCTGACGGCTTTGGGCGTTTCGGTCGGGGAGCGGTACTTGATGAGCCTCGGCGTTTTGATTGTTGCACTTAGGGGCATCGGCAGGCTGAGTCGTAGAAGTTTGCGCGTTTGGAACGGCTGCCGATGAACTTGTCTGCTGCATAAGAGAATTTGGTGAGCTTGAATAAAAATTGTCAATTAAAAATATTGTTGTGATCGGCATAGATAAATGAAGACTTGTTACCGTGAAAGCTTGCGCCAAGGCAGCGGCAGCAGTAGCAGCATCATCGGTTGGCAGTGGTTTGGACCTGATGGTAATCTTAGGAACTGCTTTGTGATGCATAAGGGGAGCCAATGAAGGGGCCTTGCTGCCGATTATCGATATAGGGTTCATCGGTTGTAGGTTAAAATGTTTGCCGCTCTTGCTCTTTTTGGGGATCGGATTGTTAACCTGTTGACAAAGGGTTAGTTACCAATGCATTTGAAAAGTTAACGAAAAATAGTATCAGAAATAAACTTACCGCATCATCAGGTATAATATGATCAGCGTCAATCAGGTGTCGATAGTAGTGTGATGATGCAGCAAATAGTTGATCCTTCCATTCTTGCCACCAGGATTTGTATGACTCAGTGATAAAGGATGTCGGCGCCCAAGAGGATAAGTCGATGTTGGCTACATCGGCATGAGGGGAGAGAGTGACAATTTTATTCCAATCCATAGCACTGGAGATGACCTCTCTTAGTTTTATCACATTGACATAGCTGAGTTTGATCGGTAATTGACCAAATGCTAATTGTCTTGCTGCTGCCGATGGATAATAGAATTCATATGACGGATGAGTGCTCTTCCCGGTCCCAAAGATGTTAACTGGAATAGCCCGGGGAATGAGGGTAGCCTTCATGATTCCTTCATTTTGTGGTATATTCCCATCGGTAAGGTTGAAGGAGAGTGGAAATCGGTTATCTTCATCGATATAAGGCCACCAGACTCGTTCTGCAGCAGGAATTCCGCAGTAGAGCCTCTGAAAGAACATGCCGAATTGATCTTCGTTGGCATCGGTTCCTGATAGCACTATTATGGCTTCCCCAAAATTGAGTGGGGAATGGGTTGCCGATTCATCCTCAACAAATACATAGTCTTCAGATATATCTCTTGGGAACTGCTGGCTAAACAGATCGAATTGAAGACATTTATGCATGTGGGCGTTTAGCCATAAGTTGATGAACCACCAAGGACCTCCAAGGTTGCCAATGGGCTTGCCTAGTAGTAACTTTCCCGATACCTGGTGTAGGAGGTGATAAACTGAGCTGAGGAGGTATCGGCCAAGAGGAAGTCCTCCATCGGCCAAAAGTTTTGATGCAGGAAGGTACATGTTGGTAGGTCCAACTGTTCTGCCACAGAAAAAAAAAACTTCTCCAACCACATGTTTAGGAAGATGGCGTGCTCCCTTTGGCCTACCGATCCAGTCTTCTGATACTCTTGGATGTATCCGGTCCAACCACCGATATTACGTGTGTTTACCCGACGTTCGAACTTCCTGCGGAAAAGGGTGGTAGGATCGGCAGAGGAGACGTCGAGGCCAGTGAGCATGTGTACATCGGCAAGTGTGGGGGTGGTTGGTCCATGTCTAAATAGAAATGTGTTCATTGTATTGGACCAGAAATAAGAAGCAACAATCATCATGTTTTCATTCTTGGCCATATCGGCAATAGACAACCTGATGCATTGATCTATGTTGCGTTCTGACCAATAGAGTTGTTGTGACCTAGCCATCCTGAGATACCAGTTCTTCCACCCTTTGGTAGGTTTAGGCCAGGAGTGAAAGGTGTCTGTCCATAACCCTAGATCAAAGTGTTCGGATCTAAAAGGGATGCAGCTGGTTTCCACGTTGATGAGGTTGGTTGGATCGGTATTCCCCATTGGACCCAGACAACAGAGGTGTGCTTGATCAGTGGGGATCACTATTTTGTTGCGCATTTCCTAGATTCAAGAAGTGAAAGAAAGGGGAAGAAAAGAAATCAAGAAACAGCGCAGAGAGAAGGAACCGCAAAGTGTGAAACGGGAAAAGAAAAATTACCGCAGGAGCGTTGAAGTTGATCGCCATCGGAACGGAGGAGTTCTTGCAGGATTTGAGTCTTCTGATGGAAGAAGAGGCTGCCGATTGGTGTTGCTGGAGTGTTCTTCGGGAATGCCGATGAAATGGGGGATGAAAGTATGAGCTTAGGATGAAAAAGAGGGCGAACAGCAGTATTTATAGACCTAGGTCAAAGGGTGTTTTCGAATTTTCCTTTTTAATTGAACAAGAATATGGAAGGACATCACAGTGATTTGCGCGGTGATCGAGGAATTACAACTGTTGGCGCTACAGTTACGGGGGTTGTTGGTAATTTACAATGATGGCGTGCGGTAATCGAAGTGATGGCATGAGCATTTTGGAGGGAAAAGATTACAGTAGAGGAAATTTCGGCGCATGAGATTTTTATACTCCGAAATTGGGGGGCATGTGTTGACACCGTTTTTTGGTATGTGTCAATATGGATCGAGTGCGATGATCAATAAAGGGATTGTTGTTTTTTCTTATCGGCATCAACATACTACCAATCAGATTACCGATAGAAGAAGAAGATTGAAGAAGGGTATTTTGCCGATGGGAAGGTGTTGCCGATGGGAACAAGAGAATATTGTCGATCGGAAATATTGCCGATGGATACGGGATGGTGTGGCCAACTTCAGCAGAAGGCTGCCGATAGTAATAGAAGAAGGTTGCGGATTGAGGGAATCTGCCGATGAAAAGTTTCATCGTAAGAAGACAAATAAGGAAATTGGTAGTTTTATTCCAATATTATTATTATAGTTGGAGTCCGACTCTTGCATGAGTCGTTTATTTCCTTTAAAATAGGAGTCTTGTTTAGGTATGAGTCGTGTCTGTTTACAGCTTCTCCTGTTGGAGTATAAATATGTACCTAGGGGTGGTGTGAAAGAAATACAATCAATCAAATACATTTATTATTTTCGTCTACTTTTTCCAACAAATCTACTTTTATCGCATTAGTTCTAGTTTATCTACGAGTTCTTACGAAGTCTCAACGGGCTGCATCTATACGATCTCCGTCAACCTTGCGAGTTCCGCGTTTTGAGCAATCTGAGCCTTGACGGCCGGGCACATCGCCGTCGTCTTGTTCATCGTTGTTCTAGTTATCGTCCTTGTCGATTAACTGGTCAAATCGACTGGCACACCTTGGATATCAAAATTTCGGGTATAAGCCCGAGGTGTTCGTAGATCCGACGTTTTTTGTGTCAACAGTGGTCATTTACGCATGAAACATATCGCTCGAATTTATTCATTTCACAATTCACATAAGAATTGCACGCCATATTTTTGAAAGAAAAAGTATTGTGGTGCCGGTTGTGCATACTATTATGAAAAGTGTGATTTCAATGATTTGAGCAATGAAGTTTAATGGATGACTTTTATGAGGGGATCATATTTGAGGGTTTTATTTGGCAAACTGCTGAAGTTTATGCATAGAACATGAAGATCGATATATGTTCATGAAGAATACAAGATGATGAAGAAGAATATACATGACCAAAAAGGTTAAGTGGTGTATTCTTTTTTTCCTATGTAGGTTTTTACTTGAAGGTTTCTCACACAAGATTTTTAATGAGGCAATATTTGTGCAATGTAATTTGTGAATACGATGTGTACTGTTTTCTGCTATAAACTATTTTTTCTCTATGTTATAGGTTGGAGTTTCTAATAAGACACATGTACATATCGTGAAAATCTTCCAAGAGAAAAGAAAGTGTTGCAAAACAATAAAGATTCTAACTTGAAATGGAAAGGAGGAGGAATTTATAACTTAGTCCATTCTCTTAAGCCTATTGTGAACTATACATATACTCGAAGGATAAAGAATAGTTGTTCTATCTTGTGTTTATTCTTCTATTTTCATATACTGCGTGGTGTAGAAGAAGCCAAAAGTGTGTGCAATAAAAAAACATAGAACAATTTCCCCATGAAAGGAATCTTTTGGAATAGCAGAGGTCTCAGTGACTTGGCTAAATACAGGTTTCTTTCTTATCTAACAAGAGAGCAAAAGCTAGACTTTACCGCTCTTCTTGAAACTAGAAAACAAGATTTCTCGAAAACTGTCCTCGACAATATTTGTGGTGGACAAGATTTTATTTGGCACTAGTCTGAACCTCATGGTAGGTCTGGTGGCATATTATTGGGGATTAACTGAGTTTTTTGACATTGGCTCTATCGACGAAGGAGACTTTTATGTCAAATTCCGTCTAAGAAACAAAGTGGACCGGTTCTACTGGGTGCTTATTGTTGTCTATGGAGCAGCACAAGTGGAGCACAAGGAGAGATTTATTACCGAACATGCCCAAACTTGCGCAAAGGAATTTGATCCCATTCTTGTGGATGGTGATTTTAATATCATCAGAAACCGGCAAGAGAAGAATAATGACAGATATGACTATCGATGGCCTTTCTTGTTCAATGCTATTATTGATAGCCTGGACCTTAGGGAGCTAGATCTTTCTAATATAAAATATATATGGGAAAATTTTAGGGATATTCCAACCTTTGAAAGGTTAGACCAGATCCTAGTTGGTACGGAATGGGAATCTAAGCTCCCGTTGGCAGCGGTACAAGCATTGACACGAGAAATTTCAGATCATACTCCATTACTATTGGATACTGGAAATGGTACCCATGGTAACAAACAAATTGGTTCAAGTTTGAACTCGGTTGGTTTTTGAGGGATGACTTTAATGAATTAGTGGTGAAATTTGGTCCAAGGAACAAGGGGGAAACACCCCACTCTAGCGTTGGCAATGTAAGTTGCAACGACTTAGGAAATTCCTAAGGGGCTAGGCGAAAAATATGAGTGGAAATTACAAGAAAGAAAATGCCCAGCTTATTTCAAAAGCTGAGGTGCTTGACAAAAAGGCAGAAGTGCAACCGTTAAGTAGCCTAGAGATATATCTTAAACATTACTACAAAGAGAGACTGACTCTCCTTCTAAGGGAGGAAGAAATCAAGTGGTACCAAAGAGCCAAGACAACTAGGTTATTATCGAGTGATTGTAATACTAAGTATTTTCACCTTGTGGCTAATGGCAAACATAGGAAAACTCGTATTTTACAGCTCGAACAAGAGGAAGGAATAATTGAAGGTGATCAAAATCTAAAGAAATTCATCACCAATTACTATAAAGGTCTTTTTGGGGAACCAGATGCCAACAACTTTGCTTTGGTGGAATCTGCTGCGATAGATATTCCACAATGTACTAACAGCTAATTTTTCTGAACAAGAAATTAGAGATGATATTTTCCAAATCGAGCATAATAAATCTCCTGGACCTGATGGGTTCCGAGCTGAATTCTACCAGGTTTTTTTGGAAGTTATAAAACAAGAACTTTTGCCCCTCTTTGCTGATTTCCACAGAGGAAGCCTACCTCTTTTTAATCTAAACTTTGGTACAATTACATTGTTACATAAACAAAATGAGGCGATACAAATTCAACAATTATGTCCCATTTGTTTGTTGAATGTCAGTTTCAAGATCTTTACAAAGGTTTTGACAAACCGGATAGCAGTTGTGGCACAAAAGGTTATTCAACCATATCTCAATCCGCTTTTATGAAAGGAAGAAACATTCTAGATGGTGTAGTTATTCTACATGAGACCATCCATGAAATGCATAGGAAAAAATTAGATGGGGTAATCTTAAAGCTGGACTTTGAGAAAGCCTATGATAAGGTTAAATGGTCTTTTTCTTCAATAGACCTTAAGAATGAAAGGGTTTTCACCAGTTTGGTGTAATTGGATTGTCCAAATAGTGCAGGGTGGTACTGTAAGCATCAAAGTAAACGATGAGGTGGGACATTTTTTCAAACTAAGAAGGGAGTAAGATAGGGAGATCCATTGTCTCCCATCTTATTTAACTTGGTGGCACATATGCATGCAACCCTCATTTTCCAGGCTAAGGCCAATGGAAAAATTGGAGGGGTGATTCCACATCTAGTCGACGATGGTCTTTCGATCCTACAGTATGCGGATGATACCATTTTATGTTTGGATCATGAGACGCTTCAAGCCAAGGAACTGAAGCTTGTGCTCAGTACCTTTGAGAAATTGTCTGGATTGAAAATTAATTTTCACAAAAGTGAGTTATTTACTTATGGTAAGGCCAAGTGAAAGGATCAAGATGCCCAAGAGGGGGGGTGAATTGGGCTCTTTTAAATTTCTAAGCAAGAATTAAAACCTATCAAGAGCCAATTAACCCCCTAGCGCTTTTCCAAGTGTGTCCTATCTATACAAGCAAGACATGGCAATGAAAGCGGTAAAGCCCTATGCAATTCTACTCAAGCAACAAGAATGTAATGCAGAAAGTAATGCTTGAAAGTAATTGCAATAAGTAAGGAGAAGGGAGAAAGGAAATTGACACGACAACGTTTTGCCAAGGTATCGAGGAGTCGACACTCCCCCCTAGTACTCGTTGGAGCAACGCGCACGATATCGCTCCCCCTTAGTCCGTGCAAGGACTAAGTTCTCTCTACGGGATGATTCTTCGCCTCCCCGGCTTTGTGAATCACCCACAACCGATCACAATCAAGCTTGGATCATCCACAAGGAACACCACCGGATGATCACCAAGCAAACCTCCGCAAAGTCGTCTAGGTAATGTTGATCACCAAGAGTAACAAGCACTAACTCTCACTTGAACAAGACTCGTCTAGTGATTGAATGGATGCACACTTGCTATCTCTAAGCAACTAGTGAGGATCAACACATGGAATCTCAATTCACTCTCTCACTAGGGCTCTTGCACTTCCTTGCACTCTCAAGGCTTTGTTCAGCTATCCAAATGGTCAAGAGTGAGGCCAAGGGGCTGGTGGAAGAGTATAAATACCCCTCAACCAAGTCCCTAGCCGTTAGGCACAATTTGGGCTTTCCCGCATTACTCCAGACACTACTACAAGGTGGGGTCCTAACCAATGCGCATGCGTCCCGACCCCCTTGGTCCACTGAACTGCAGAAACACACGCCGTCCGGACGCGTGACTCCAGAAAGCGTCCGGATCAAAAATCACTCTCTGGAACACTCTAGGTGAGGTCCGGACGCAACCTACAGTCCGGACTCCACACTTCGGACAGCGTCCAGATCAAATTTTGCTTTCGGGAGCTCTCTTCATAGGGTACAGACGCTATAGTGAGTCCGGACCCTCCACTGTTCATATCGTCCGGATGCTCTGGCAACACAGAGCAAACCCTAGGGGTCCGGACGCACAGCCAATGGTCCGGACCCAGGGTAACACTAGTGTCCAGACTCCCTTTTTCAAGCCAAACCAGCACACTTCAAAAAAGGAAGTTGCTCTACATGATCCAAGTACTATTTCTAAAGCTGCCTAGTGCTAGTTTTCACAGGTGTGCACCACACCTAATCACTTAGCCTTTCCTAGGTCAAGCTACTAGATAGTACCCCCCTTAATAGTACGGCCAGTGGAAAAACAAAGGTGTTAAACTACTCTAAGTGTCTCTCAACTCCAAATGACACTTAGACCTAGTCTAAGCTTCAACCTTGTCGTCAATCCTTTGAAAACCGAAATGATTTCAATAAGGGGCACGAATACCATTGATAGCCCATTCATCCATCCATTACCATGACCTAACTTTCTTATTGCCTCTGCAAAACACACGTTAGTCATAGTAATCTTGCATTGTCGTTAATCACTGAAACACTAGGGGCCTAGATGCTTTCACCAAGGACTATGAATAGGATTATGCGAGCATATTTGGATGTCGATTAGGTGGTTTTCCATTCTGGTATCTAGGTATCACAACGAATCATGTAAAAATATCTAACAAAGATTGGACCAACATTGAAGAGAAGTTCCTAAAAAAACTCTGTAGCTCGAAAGGCAAATTATTATCTATCGGACGACGTCTGGTCCTCATTAACTCAGTGATAACTAGTTTGGCCATGTTTATGCTATCTTTTTTTTTGAAGTCCCTAGATGTGTCCTTCAAAAATTAGATTACAGCCGCTCTAGTTCTTTTGGGCAAGGTGAGGGGCACAAAAAGAAATACGGTCTTGCCAAATGGACTATTCTTTGCACCCCAAAAGGTTTTGGTGGTTTGGGTATACATAACCTTGACCTTCAAAATAGATGTCTCCTTAGTAAGTGGTTTTTCAGGCTAATTAATGAGGATGGGGTTTGGCAAAACCTTCTAAGAAGAAAATATCTTGCTAACAAATCCTTGACCCAGGTGCAACATAGACCGGGAGATTCACATTTCTGGGCAGGTCTCATGAAAGTGAAAGCCGATTTTCTAACAGGTGGCACCTTTAAAGTGCGCAATGGATAAAATGTGAGGTTTTGGAAAGATGTTTGGTTAGGTGATAGACCTTTGAGCGAGGTGTACCCAATCTTGTTTACCATTGTGAGGCACAAATATGATACAGTGGCAAAAGTCCTTGCATCTGTACCACTTAATGTATCCTTTAGACGAGGTTTAATTAATGCAAATCCGATCACGTGGTTCGATCTAATCTCAAAAGTGGTGCAAATCAGTCTCACATCTGGACAAAGATACCTTCCGATGGAACCTTACTAATAATGATTTGTTTACAGTTCGGTCTATGTATGCAAGCTTCATTTGACATGGAATCCATCCGGACAAAAGTCCTCTTTGGAAACTAATATTACCACTGAAAATTAAGATTTTCTTGTGGTACTTAAAAAAAAGAGTAACCCTTACCAAAGATAATCTAACAAAAATAAATTGGCACAGAAGTATCAAATGTTGTTTTTGTAACTCTATTGAAACAATTCAACATTTGTTTTCCGATTGCCATTTTGCGAGCTTTATTTGGAACATTGTGAATATCTCTTTTGGGATTTGACCACCTACTAGCATTGGTAACATGTTTGGTTCTTGGCTTCGTAGTTTGGATCCAAAGCTTCGGAACCAAATTTTGTTTTGAGCCACCACACTCTGTTTGGTGATATGGTTGAATAGGAATGATATGATGCTTAATAAAGCTAAAGCTAATACTTTCATGCATGTAATCTTCAGGGCAACGTACTGGATCTATTAGTGATCCATGCTGCATAAGGAGGATGAATGTCCGCTCTTCAATGAAGGATGCAGAATATGAGAGACTTTGATTAAGTCAGTTTTTGTAAAATTTGGTTGGAAATTCACAAACTGTACCTATTGGTGTTTAGTTTTGTCATGTTGGCGTCAAGCTCACTAGTTTAGCCAAACTTTGTTTTGCTTTTAGATTGTGCGTGTTTGCCTTATGGTTTTTGTCTGTAATGTGACGCTCAGTTGTGTATCATTCCCGAATGGTAGAAGCTGGAACTTCGTTCCCTTATAAAGAAAGTGACAGAGGAAGACGGTTTTAACAGATGCCAACGTATTTTACAATATTTAGAAACAACTAAGTGGTGAGCTAACGTGATATGAAAAAAACACGTGGTCTTTAGAAACCGAGACCGACGGGAACACCTTAGTTTTATTCTGTCACTCTCTGGCTATCTAGCTAGGTAGCATGCCTCGAGAGTAGCAATAATTGACACAAACGACAGACACAACTGTACCATATATCCTCTCATCCTCCTCTAGACGAAGGTACAGTCACAGACTCCGGCCACGTACGTACGTGACAACAACAACAACAATGCAAAGAACACGTCTTCGTCCTTCCCGAGCTAGCCTTCTGGCGGCTGGGCGGCAGGCAAGACCACCGGCCGCCGCTCGCGCGATGACCGACGGCTCGGCTGGTTAATTTCATGCGTCGGACCAGGTGACTGGGACTTCACCGATGTTGGTGTCGAGCCCGAGCTTCTTCCAGACGGCCTTGGACGTGTCGACGATGTTGGTCTGGCAGCCGTGGCGGGAGTCGCACTCGTCCACGACCTTTGCCTCCACGGTACGCCCGTTCTGCACGCTCATGATGCGGATCTTCTTGTAGCACCTCTTCCCTCCGGCGTACCACCCCGTGGACAACGCCACGATCAGGTCGTCGTCGCTGTGGTACTTGCCGTCACACTCCGACGGGCCTCCGCCGTCCTCGCCCCTCTCGAACCCGTTCACCGTCATCACCGCCCGCGTGCCACCGTGAGGCGACACGGGCGGGGACGAGCAGCCGTGGTCCTTGTGGCCCAGCAGGACCACCGAGTCCCCGCCGCACGGGTCCGGGTTGTGGTCGTGGTGGCGATGCCGGGCCACGGCACACGAAACCAGCTGCACCAGAACAAGCAGCGCCGCCAGGACAGCAAGATTATTGGCGTTCGCCATTGCTAACAGCTGCTCTTCCCCTTTCGTAAGAGCTCGAGCGGTTTAAATAGGCGCGTGCCGTCGTCGAGCCACGATGCACTTGTGTCCACGTGTCAATCGCATCGTTGTTTGAGGACTGAGATGCAACAGATACGTTTTCTTAGAATACCACTACGATACTCTTTGGTACACTCGATACCGGACGGGGACAGGTCCGGCCGTGGTAAATCGATGGTTTTGGATTTCATGGTGTCGCTCATGTTGTTACAGCGGTAACATCGATCCAAGACCAAGGGGGGGATTAATATGTGACTTCCAAGGAAAAGAGAGAACAATAGAAGCCACTAACCACTATTATTGGAACGGCCATTGGCGACTGCAGCAATGCTGTCCATATCGTCGTCAGAAATAATTTACCCGAACCAGTGATCGCAAATCACGTCGTTAGCAGTACGTAAACCGTATGGAGCCTTCCGTGAAAGTAACCTCTTCGGAACAAGGCAACTTGTCCATGAAGGGACACATGCCAACAGTCCAATAACATCCTTTGTGTGCTGTATAAAAAATATATATGTAATAATCATGTTTATTCGAGATCAAGAGTCGTTTGTTATTTTCAATCATTCATTTAAGTTCATAAAGTTTTAGTTTTATGGGCTCGTATCTCTAACCATGCATAAATTCATTAAATCAAATTACAAAAAAGTAAATTACTTGAAAATTTATTGAAAATCCTTCACAACAATGTATATGTAATCTATTACATTTTTAAAAAATGTATCTAGTATAGAATATACTTTTTGCATGACAAATGCCTATGCAAATTTGCATCTATTAATATGAAGGTAAAAGTAAGATTAACTACAAATTTGAAATGTATATGAGCATGAAAATATTTTGATACAAACAAACTTCAAAGTTTGCCTTAGGTTGTATGAAACTTTGTGATATGTATCCATTTGTTGAACAATGTATAGGGTGACTTTCATATTTTTACTAAGAAACTTTGATATGAAACTTTGTGATATGAAACTTTTGATACGTTGCAAACACACAAGCTTGAATTATTCCTAAGAAACATTTGAACTTCTCATCTACTTTTAGGATGAGCTAGTATGGAAACATTTGTTCTAAAATATTGTATTAGTGTCGGGTACAAAGGTAAGGGGTACCCTAACCTATGATAATCTAATGCCTAAACATCCAGGCGAAATCCGACAGCCGACCTAGCAAAGGAGGAAGGACCGATAGGCGAAGGCCTACCCCACCGGCAGAAAGGGCAGGCCATGGGCCAGCCCATTACCAGAGGGATGGTAGGTGGAGTGACCCTCGACCTCGATCCCCTGAATAACGGAGAAGGGGTCGAATGAACGACCCTCTGCCGCGACCCCTCGACCGACTGAAAGGGGGATCGAATCCCCCTCGACCCCTCAGATGATGGAGAGAGGTCGATCGAATCCCCCTCGACTCCAACCCCCCGAAGTGACGGACAGGGGGTCGAACGAACGACCCCCGAACAGGAGGCTCGATCAGCTCACCTGCTCCCGGTATGGGATAAAGGGAATCCTATGCTGGGGTCAGTCCCCGCCTAACGCCATGGGCGCTCACCACCTCGGTCAAATCCGTCAAGTCATCACCCATACCCGGATTACCCGTCGACCGTACAACTACTGCAGCCACGCCTCGAGTACGGAGCACCCCCTCGAATTTTGGGCGAGGCAGCCCTCGACCGCGTTCTCAGGAATGTGTCAGGGTCACGCAGGCCCCGATACCCCTCGACCCGGGGGCTCGACCCTCATCCCCAACTGCTACGGCATGGGCCCGTCCGACCCGTCCCGCTCCAACTGTGGAGTTCGCAGGTTCCACGTCATGTCGTCCGGCGACGACCGGTCCGCCATCACCATGCCTCGGAACACCAGAAGTACAGGAGGAGCATGCCGCTACAGTGATCGACGTCTCGTGACAGACCTGGCGCACGGACACGCCTCCCATACCGATACGTACTGGGCCCCTGTACTCCTAAGCCTCCCCTGGGCCTCTAAAAGGGGACGCTGGGATAGTAGAAAAAGGGGGCTAAAAAAGGACAGAGGCTGGAGGGAAGAGGGCACGGTGAGGGGACAAGAACACGAAGACGAAGAGGTCAATCATCGACCCCACTCACATTCCTATACGAACTCTCACCAGAACCAAACACAACACCAACCACTCACTTGCCTGATCAACATCTCAAGCAATCAACCAATTCACCTAGAGTAGCCCTGCTACTTCTAGGCCTCGGCTCGCTCTGAGCATCCCCCCCCCCCCCCGTGTAAACCAGCTTGTACTGCCCCCTGTACGAGCAATTCGGTGCAAGATAATACAGTACCCCCTCCTCTTGCTGGACGTAGGGCCTTATTTTACCGAACCAGGATAAACTCTGTGTTCTTCTTGCATCACATCTAGGAGAGGGAGCACGCAATATACAAATTTACTAGTTGGTGATCGACCCCCTGAGTTGAAACACCGACAGTTGGTGCGCCAGGTAAGGGGGCTTTGCGTGTCGATCAACTCCCAATTTCTCTTCCAGATGGAGTCCACCGTTCCACCACTTCCGTTCGCCACCATCATTTGGTTCGGGAGCCTAGAGTTCCTTTCCCTGGGCTACGGCCACGATATGGTTCTACTTTCTGGAGGTGGTGCAGATAGCAGCGGCTCCGATACATCGGGGCCAGGGAAGACCTCACGACGGTCCCACCACTCACCGCCTTTCGACTGCGGCCAGGAGGAGGCGCGAGCGACGCCGCCACAACCTTCTCCACGCAGACGACGTAACACCTGACGCCACTCCCCCGGTCTCAGCTGGCGACACAGTTCCTCCCTTCGGGAGCCTGTTTGACCCATGCTTGGAGATCGGAGGAGACCACCTCGCCGAGCCCGACTCCGTCTTCATCATACAGCCATCTCGGAGGGTCCCCAAGGCCTCGCCGTCGAAGGGAGCCAAGCATCGGGGCTGCGCAGGGTGTAGTTGGCCATGGTAGCGGGGAAGCGGATGCGTTTGGAGGTAGGTGTTGAAAGTGCGTTCCCGATCTTTTCTCTCCTCACTCACGCGCGCAGGTGCGAAGCTCAGGGGACGACGAAGGCAAGGGCGGGAACAAAATGGCAAGGAAGGCAATGGCTAACGTGAGAAAGCCAAAGTCCTGTCCCGGTATATATGAACGGAAACGCAACAGGCAGATCCGTCGAAAAGGCAGGTAAATCTCTGCATTAAATGCGCCCACCTAACTCTCCTCAGGGATCCATAGGGTAAGGGACACCTGTCATGACGTCGGGGTTCTCGCCGCCCTCCACTCCCGCCGCGCGCAGACGAAGGGACATCTTCTAAAAAGGCGTGCCCACGACCAACGACAGGGAATGTGGAGCGTTACCTTCGGAGGAAAGCAACGGACATCGACTCGTCCCTCGAAGCCTCGAGGGTCGATAGTTGGCCCCACGGTCGTGGGTTCGACAGTCACCCTCGAACGGTCCTTCCCAGAGAAGTAAAACGGACTCCGGTCCACCCCTAAAATCTCGAGGGGTCGAAGGCTGGCCCTCGAACAGGGTTTGACATCCGCCCTCGAGTACCCGAGTCAGGGATGACCCAGGGGGAGCCAACACGAGGCCCCGCTCGAGAACGAACTCTCGAGACCCCCCGAGACATATCCAAGGCAAAACCCGGTAGTACCGAAGGATCCCCACGACGGGAGGCATCGAGCCACCGACTCTCAACGAACGGAGTCGGCACCTTGGTAACCCATACGGTTTCACTTAATGAGGACGCCTTAGGGCTTCTATCAACCCCTATCGAACGGGGCACGAGTTCTCACTTGGATCTCCCTGTTACCAGCTCACAGCGGACTTCGAGGCTTGTCCGAACGAGGATAGCTCGACGCTCTTCACCCCACAATCCGAGCGCAAGGATCCGTGGGAAGGATGCTAAGAGGTAGCAACGCCCATCCGCACGAGGCTCGGGGGCTCGACTACGCACGGCACCCCTCGACGAAAGAGGGTCGAAAACGTCCAAAGCCTAGCAGACAGAGTTGACCTCCCGATGGGGCACTATGACTCCAGTTAACCTCATTCCCCCCAGGTAAGCTGCAAATCAAAGCCCCTAGAGGAGTCCTTAATCACTCCTCAGGGGCCTCGAGGGCAACGCGCACCCCGCGGAGAATTGAACCATATACTAACTCTGCAGATCATCGCTAAAAGCCCCTATGTGGATTCTTCTTATCCGCATAGAGGCTCGGGGGCTACTGTCGGGTACAAAGGTAAGGGGTACCCTAACCTATGATAATCTAATGCCTAAACATCTAGGAGAAATCCGATAGCTGACCTAGCAAAGGAGGAAGGGCCGATAGGCGAAGGCCTACCCCACCGGCAGAAAGGGCAGGCCATGGGTCAGCCCATTACCAGAGGGATGGTAGGTGGAGTGACCCTCGACCTCGATCCCCTGAATGACGGAGAAGGGGTCGAACGAACGACCCTCTGCCGCGACCCCTCGACCGACTGAAAGGGGGATCGAATCCCCCTCGACCCCTCAGATGACGGAGAGAGGTCGATCAAATCCCCCTCGACTCCAACCCCCCAAAGTGACGGACAGGGGGTCGAACGAACGACCCCCGAACAGGAGGCTCGATCAGCTCACCTGCTCCCGGTATGGGATAAAGGGAATCCTATGCTGGGTCAGTCCCCGCCTAACGCCATGGGCGCTCACCACCTCGGTCAAATCCGTCAAGTCATCACCCATACCCAGATTACCCGTCGACCGTACAACTACTGCAGCCACGCCTCGAGTACGGAGCACCCCCTCGAATTTTGGGCGAGGCAGCCCTCGACCGCGTTCTCAGGAATGTGTCAGGGTCACGCAGGCCCCGATACCCCTCGACCCGGGGGCTCGACCCTCATCCCCAACTGCTATGGCATGGGCCCGTCTGACCCGTCCCGCTCCAACTGTGGAGTTCGCAGGTTCCACGCCATGTCGTCCGGCGACGACCGGTCCGCCATCACCGTGCCTCAGAACACCAGAAATACAGGAGGAGCATGCCGCTACAGTGATCGACGTCTCGTCACAGACATGGCGCACGGACCACGTCACAGACATGGCGCACGGACACGCCTCCCATACCGATACGTACTGGGCCCCTGTACTTCTAAGCCTCCTCTGGGCCTATAAAAGGGGGCGCTGGGATAGTAGAAAAAAGGGGCTAAAAAAGGACAGAGGCTGGAGGGAAGAGGGCACGGCGAGGGGACAAGAACACGAAGACGAAGAGGTCAATCATCGACCCCACTCACATTCCTATACGAACTCTCACCAGAACCAAACACAACACCAACCACTCACTTGCCTGATCAACATCTCAAGCAATCAACCAATTCACCTAGAGTAGCCCTGCTAGTTCTAGGCCTCGGCTCGCTCTGAGCACCCCCGTGAAAACCAGCTTGTACTGCCCCCCTGTACGAGCACTTCGGTGCAAGATAATACAGTACCCCCTCCTCTTGCTGGACGTAGGGTCTTCTTTGCCCGAACCAGGATAAACTTTGTGTTCTTCTTGCTTCACATCTGGGAGAGGGAGCACGCAATATACAAATTTACTAGTTGGTGATCAACCCGCTGGGTCGAAACACCGACAATTAGGATGCTTAATAAAAAAAGGTGTGGTTATTTTGGTTTTGCTTCATAACTTGTAGAACATTTATTAATTCAGACTAAAAACAAAAAATATGGAAAATTATTAAGAGTAAACGGCTGAAACAACTTTGATTTGGACCATGATTCGGCCGACCTCAATCCATATTGGACCATGCCATGCTCCTGGTCGTTGCATTAGTTTCGAACTTATGAGACATGCACAACACCTTCCGACGCCAAAGTTTTTGGTATTGGCGTTTTATCTCCTCCTTCTCCTCTTCTCCATGACGGCTTCGTTGAAGACGAGGGCGACAACTTCGGTGTCATCATCTTCATCGACATGGCAACATGGAGATCTTTGTTTCCGGACGGCGACATCAAGACGGAGATGATGTCGCCGCCATGGAATAATTTTCTCCTGTCTTTTCTTTGTTTTGTTGTGGTTAGATCTGGCCACAATGAGAGACTAAGGAGAATATCCTTCAGATCAGTCTTCATCATTCTTCGGTGGCAGAAAGAAGAAGAAGGAAGACACCAGCAAGAAGAAAAAGATCATCAATTCCACCTACAGGAATGTTGACCATCGTTCGTTGGACAGTTGTTCTCAGGTCATTTGCCGATTGTTTGACTGTGCGGCTATCTACACTGCAAAGCGATTAACAGGTTATGATTTGAGTTGTGTTATTCACACCGTGGGTACTATCTCGTATTGCAAAGTGTTTGTACATTACAAAGTGTTTGTAATGTACAGGTTTCATAAAATATAATTCTTCTTTCGTCGAAAAAAAAACTTCTGACGCCAAAACTGCATCTTTTCTTATTACGGTCATTATATATTCGTCACATCATTATATATTAATTCCATATTACGGTCATCTTATATCTACTCTGGATGGTTCATGACTTCATGGGCATCAATGAGATCAAACTGCATGAGCCAAAGAGCAGAGCTGAGGCGCCCGGTTCTGCAACCTCTAGGCACGACATGATTGCTTCAACTTGGTCGATCGAGTCCAAACGCAAAGGGGGCAGTGGGCAATCAGTTCCAACAAGTTGTTGCACCATATAATCCGGTGAAGTATCTTACAATGATGGATCTTTCGATGCAACATAGAAAAGTTGCAGACTTATTTCCATTGAGCATGCATGCTAGATCGCTTCAAAGGCTAAGACAAATTATAGCATGTGTTTCTAGGTACACTCCATCCCACCATCTCAAGTCATTCGATATCACATCTAAGGCCAGAATATACATTATACTGCATCCTTGTGAGGATTAGATCTTGAGGTTTAGAGCTTTGAGAGATTGGGCTATATATTGTGCCCTTTATATTGGTGAGCCAAGCACGCTTGAGGTCTTCATAACCTTCCAATGAAGGTGTGGTGCCGACAACAACCCTCCATTTTCGGTGTGGAGTGACCTCGTTTTGATGTGTAGAGGATGAGAAGACTCATCACTCGATCGTGTGGAGAACCTTTATAGTGTACATAATATCAAGATGACTGGAAGAACCAGCGGCAAGGTAATAGTGGTGAGACTTCGTGACTCACGATACCATCCTTTGGTTAGTAGATGCATTGTGTGATAGATTCAACACTATGGCCAGAGCCTAGAGCATATCTCGGTTGAGCTTAATGTAGACTAGTTGAATGCCCGTGCGTTGCTACGGGATAACAAAATTTTGCAAACAAATACATAGATCGTACAATAATATAACAATGTTTTCCATGAGAGTAGGCATCATTGATTCATGTAAATGTAAACGTGTTACATGCAATTGTTTTCCAGTAGGTATGTAGTGTGTATACATCATCTCCATGTAGAGCCCGATAAAGTACATTAAAATATCTACAAATGGTAACAAGTATAGCGTTACACAAATAATATTTATTATACAATACAAATGGAATGAAAAATGCATTATATTAGTGAAATGTTATATTACATCGTCTATAGCGTTAGAACCTCTTTAAATATAATATTCTTCGTGAAAGTTGCAGACATCATTTGGGTCTTCTTAACCTTAACTTTTTTATTTGATGTATTTTTTTGGGCATTCTTTTGAGCCTTTTTCGTTGTCTTCTTATTCGCCTCCACATCAGGAGGTAGGGCAAGGACCTTGATATTCGTTCTTGTCGTGGCAGAATTAATTTAGCTACGTACGTCATTCCACCTCTAGTATCGTGCACGTGCGTTACTACGGGATAACAAAACTTTTATACTAAGAACACATATATCGCACCATAAAATAATATTATTGTAAAATTAAATATAAACGTTAAAACTACAAATCTAAAAAACTAATTAAGTTCCTGATATTAACATAGTCGCGAACAACAGATAGTCTATGATATTAACATAGTCGCGTTGATCTATGTCGTCATCCGAACCAGACCTGTACGAAGCTAAATTAATTCTCATTAGATCACATTAGATTAGTGTTGCTTTTTTCCCTAGCTGAGTTCTCATGGTTTTTCTATCTCGGGAAGTTCCGTAGTTAGCTTAAATTATTTTGATAATTTGTTTTCACTTTTATAATTTTTTTTATTTTTATCCTTAATTAACAAATGATATTTCACGTATATACATATAAAAGTCTTGAGCTTTGTTACATATTATTAGGAGTAAAGTACTACATACATGAGAAATCTTAGCCATCTTATGGATTATACGTGAGACACCTCAACAACAAAACTCGCAGTACTGAAGTACACTGATTTTCAAAAGGAAAATAAATTTTCCCTCAACAACAAAACTCGCAGTACAGAAGTACACTGATTTTCTACGCCATCTTATGGTTTGTAGGTTTCAAGCTGCTAACACATAGTATCTAATGCAAATGGTAGTTACAGCATGACACACAACTTATGGCCAAAACATTTCATGAAGCCCATCTAATGCAAATGCAAAGAGTGATGATATTTCAGGCCTAATGTTGTGTTCTGAATCAAAGTTAGGGCAGTGTTTGTAAGGGTTTCTGCTCCCAGATTATCATCTAGAGTGTCTGGAGCCGGAGCACATTCCAAACAATCCCATGTTAAAGTTTCAAGCCTAATGTTGTGTTTTGCAGGCCTAATCTATCAAATAAAGAGGCCACATTAAGTCCAAAGTTAATCTATCAAATTTGCTAATTGTGATTTGTCACAGTGCTGAAAAGTGACGGTTCAGTTCTCACCAATTGATCAAGTCATAGCTCAGCCAGTGACGGGTATTAGTCTCTCCTGCTGATCCAACTTTTTAACCTTGACAAGCCGGATCAGAACTTGCAGCCTGAAGAATGCACAGGAGTATGCAAAGTTTACTGGTCCCTGCAACAGTTACTGAAAATTTGAAGGCCAGGTAATGAGAACAAAAATATGTGTTAGAAATTTGATGGATGGTATACATCAGTTTGTTTACAAACTCACCTGTAGAAAGGCTTTACATCAATCTTGTCAATATCTTCATGAGAATTTGTAAGTGTGCTTGTGATATCCTTCCTCAAATTATTTTGCACATAGCTGTTGCTGCTGACAACACCATCTAATAATGGCTTCATGTTCCCCTCCCTGATGGGAAAATTCTTTTTCAAGTACACCAACTTTACAGCTTTATCGATGAGACACCAACCACACACAGCAACCCTACCATTTTCAGAACCATAAATTCGAATCCTGGAGCATATAATTTGAGATCTTTCAAGGTATATATCATCAATTACTAAAACTTGAAGCATTTGGTAGGCGTACTATTGCTTATAAAAAACAAGCATTTGTGTACCTTCTTCAATGAATTTCAGGACAAATCTTTCAGTACTTCAGACTTGGTCGCTTGCAAGATCTGAGGATAGATACCGGATAGCAACCTAAGATGCATGCAGCTAAAAATTTTCACAGGAAAACAATGCAAAAGGTTCTTCCAAATTTCCAATCAAGCAGTCCCAAGGAGAATCCTTCCTTAAAAAATGCTAGCTCCACCTCCAACTTGCCAGCTAATTAGTTATGTGATAAGATCAATAGCAAGGTAACAATAAATTAAATTCTGATGACGAACCTTTTGGATGGTACTGATCATGGGTCTTAAGGTGTTTACAGATCAAGTGATGTCAGGTCGTACGACTTATATGAATGTTCAACAGTGCCCATGATACTAACGTTTCACAATCAAGCTAAAACCTACTCATTTCAACAAGGACATGGTGTTCATAAAATCGAATGCATCCCATGCTAACAACGTTAGATCACCAGACTCTAAGAAGCAACAAATCATCAGGTATTTTCGTGATTTCAAATTCAAAGTACTGGAAACTGGACGCTTATCTACCGCGCGATTTGGCGCCGTTTTGGGGCGGGTTGATGGGGTTTTTGTGTGGAATTTGGTTGTGAATGGTTTGCCGACGGATGGAGTTTGGGGTTAATTAGGACGGAGATTCAGATTTGGGCTTGGGTGGTGGCTGTGTGGTATGAGCATGTGTTGCAGGTGGCGCTGCTGCTGGCTGGCCATCCGGTGAGGGGCACTCGCCGCGCTGAGCGCTACTGCCGGTCGGCTGGCCGTAGAGCTCCGGCAGAAGCCCCCTCCCCTTGTTGCATAGTTGTGTTGAAGGTGAGTAATGATGTCGCGCGAGACGTAGATGCTCGCGACCGAGGCAGGGAGTAGACGCCGCAATCAACGGCGTGCCGTGCGAGGTTGTTTCCTTCCCATTGCGGCTTCCATTGCGTTTCGTATGAGGCCCACCTGGCGGCGCGCCTCCCCCTCGGTGTCGGGCGGACGTTTTGCGAGAGGACGAAAAAATATCGCACCAAACCATTATCTTCTTTTGTGTTTTATAGTTATGAGAGATTATGGGTCGCAGTTTGACAATCGATACCATAAAACATATATCGGCATATATCATTACGTCTATGAGAATCTACCCTCTATAACTTTAGTTCTTTACTACTTACTATGTTTATTGGTTTTCGATTGTGTTTTGCTTTTGTGGTATTCACTACAATGAAATTCATTTCCAAATACAGTCATTTTTTTATTAACGGAGATAGGGACGACGTCCACCTCCATTAAATGGAGACGGACGCTTTAGCATGCTCGCCTTTTCTAGAAAACCCAAAAAGAAATGCATCTTCTAGGAATCGACCTCACATTTAGCATTCACTCTCAGTTCCCTCTACCACGACACCGCACACTTATTTATGACTATATATAATATGCTATCTTTTTATATTAATATTTCATTATCTTATATTGAATATTTTATCGTGCTACTAAATGAAGTCAAATGAAAAAACATCAAACCATAAAGTTTTAGATCTTGTCAAACACTACACACTACTACAGAAAGTATAATTAGTGCCGGTTTAAAACCCCTCATCATTGTCGGATTTTGAACCGGCACAACCACTCGCTAATGATGAGGGGTAACATGACTGCCGGTTATGCCAAATTGACAGTGATGATCTGGATGTCCAGAAGAAATCGCGTTTTTAAAATCGAAGGATGTCCTGAAGAAATCGCGTTTTTAAAATCGAAAAAACAAATATTCAAATTCTACGTAAAAATTCGCGAACGCACACTGCCGGGGATTCGAACATCAGACCTCAGCCTCACACGGTACTTCATCTACCACTCCACTCATGACTCACTTGTCACACAGTACCTCTTCTACCACTCCACTCATGACTCACTTGTATCTAGATTCAGTAGTACTTTCTCTTATTCTTTACTAAATTGAGTGTAAATTGATTGTTTGAGCCACTAAACGAATTCAAATGAAAAGTTGTTAACTACAAAGTTTCATAACTTTTCGAGATCTACAACTTTCATGTAGCAAATTTTTTCATCCAAGGTCGTTGACATATTCAAACGTATTTTTCGATGACAAGATGATTTCAAATGAAAAAGTTGTGAACTACAAAGTTTCATAACTTTTCGAGATCTACAAATTTCATGTACAAAGTTTTTCTATCGGAAATAGTTTACAAAAATCAAAAAAATTAACGGTATAAATATGTCAGTATCTTAACATCGGAGGTAGTTTACCAGCAATATGTCAATATCTATCAAATATGCTACCCTGATATAAATATAAAAGGATATATGTTAAGATTTTTTTGTATAAATTAAATATATATTATGAAAGTATTTTTTAATAAATATGGTAACATCTATCTTGTTTTGTTTGTGAATGCACATATTTTAGCTATAGATAGTCAAAGTTTAAAAAAATTGATTCATAACTAGATTAGAGGAAGTATCTAATGATTAAAGTATGTTCGATTCCTGGGAACATGTCAGGAACTAATCCAAAATGCTAGTCTAATTTGTATAAGGTATTGTTTCAATGTCATGTATTTATTTTAATCCACATGTGTTTGAGTTGATTGGACATTGCGATACATATATCCGAATCCAAACAATGTCTAAACTGGAATGATTTTTTTGGCTCTGTTTCCCGTCCAAAGCAATGACCCCTAAACTACAATTGATTCCACTTTGATTTTTTAAAATTATGGATAAGCCAAGCGTGAGTAATTCTGTTTTTCTCAGAGAGTTTATCAAATACTCCATCTGTATCATAATTAGAAGACGTTTTTTACAAGCTTTGAGTCAAACATTGGGAATATAAATCATCAATAACATTTAAGTTGTTGAGATTTCAAATGTGAAAGTTATATGAATAGATTTATCTTGAAAAATACTTTCAGAAAAGTATATATATATTATTATTTCATAAATATTTTTATAAAAATAAGAGGTCAAAGTTGTGTTTGGGAGACCGTATTAATATCCAAAACGTCATCTAGTTAGGATATATATTTTTAGGAATGGTATCGGGTAACTTTTCCAAAACTAAATACGACCTCGGTTCTATATAAATAATTTCTTCCCTCCTTCCAGCACCACGTGCATCCGCAAGCAAAGCTCCGAGCCGCCACCAATTCGCCTCCCGCGCGAGCCCTTTCTCCGGCGGGTCCCGCCCGCCCGCCCGCCTCCAACCCAAGCCCGCTCCGGCTAAAACCCTCCCCTGTTCTCATGTTCCTCCTCAGCAGAGCCACCAGCACCACCACGGCCACCTCCTCGTTCCTCCTCCGATGCCGTCCGCTTCCCTCGCCTAAAACCCTAGCACTCGCCCCGCCTCCTAATATCCTCTCCTTCTGCTTCCGCCCCCGCTTCTCCGCCTCCTCGTCCTCCGCATCCGCCGCCTCTCCTCGCCGCCGTGCGACCGCGACAGCTGCAGCAGGCAAATCCGGGGATAAGAAGCCGCCGACCGCGAGGGCCAAGCGGACCGACGCAGTACCTGCAGCGGCGGCGGCCGGAATGTCGGCCTCCGGTGGCGGATCCTCGGGGAAGCGCACGGTGG
The DNA here is from genome assembly GCA_022036555.1 of Microstegium vimineum. Lineage (NCBI taxonomy): Eukaryota > Viridiplantae > Streptophyta > Magnoliopsida > Poales > Poaceae > Microstegium > Microstegium vimineum. Next base: position 37,037,539 of record CM039124.1, on the reverse strand, counting down.
CGGACGTGCTGATGGGGAACGCACGGGCCGCTGCCAGCAAGGCGAAGAAGGCAGCGCCGTCCCCGAAGAAGCCCCCGGCGAAGACTGACGGCGCGGAAGTCGAACCGGAGGCTGCGGCGGTGGCGGAGAAACCTCCTTCGCCGGTGAGGTCCAAGCGGGCGTCGTCCCCAGCGAAGTCCCCCAAATTGATGGCTGATGGGTCTACATCGCCGGCTAAGTCCAAGGGTCCAGCCGCGGTCGCTCAATTGGACGCGGCGAAGAATTCCCCGTCAGCAAAGAGGTCCAAAACCCTAGCAGCTAAATCCGACACCCAGCCTTCTGGTGAAGATGTTGTCTCGCACACCGATGGGAAGAAGGGGCCAACCTCGCCGACCAAGGCTAAAGGCCAAGCTCCCCAATCAGGGGAGAAGAAGCTGGCCGCTTCACCCAAGAATGCCAAAACCACAGATTCCGCAAAGGCAGAGGAGAAGAATATCACCCTAGAGCTAAAGAAGAAAGGCAGTGAGTTTGACCCAATGGCTGCTGCCTATTGGAAGCCTGGTGAGCCCGTGCCATTCCTATTTCTGGCTCGGGCACTTGATCTCATCTCCAACGAGAGTGGCCGCATTGTGATTACAGAAATCCTATCAAATGTGTTCCGCACAGTGATGGCAACAACACCAGATGATCTCCTTGCAACCGTATACCTCTCAGCCAACCGGATTGCGGCACCTCATGAGGGGATTGAGCTTGGAATTGGGGATGCATCAGTCATCCGCGCACTTGCAGAGGCATATGGACGCAAAGAGGAGCATGTTAAGAAGGACCTTAAGGTTATTAAGATGGTTACATGTTTGTTCATCAGTTCAACTCTATGTAATTGGAGGCATAAATTGATTTGCTGTTTATCTTGGTGATTGTAGGAATTGGGTGATTTGGGGCTTGTGGCAAAAGCAAGCAGGTCATCACAGAAGATGATGTTTAAGCCAAAACCACTGACAATAGCTCGTGTGCTTAGCACTTTCCGGACAATTGCAAAGGTTCTATACCGTTTCTCGCATTTCTGATGCTGAATATTTTTCCATAAACCTTTATTCTGACTTGATACCTCAACATGGAATTGAACTGCTTTCATTGGGGCAATGAGTGATATTGAAATATGCACTAGCAGAAGTAAAAACAAAATAGTGAGCCTTGGATTCGAGTCCCAGAGTGGATAATGTGCTTCCACAATGCACTATTACACAGTTTCACTTATATAAGAAATCATTTAACAAGTTTTCTTTTATCCAGGAATCGGGCAAAGACAGTCAAGATAAAAAAAGAAACCATATGAAGGGACTTCTTGTTGCTGCAACTGACTGTGAACCCCAGTACATCACGCGCCTTCTTCAGGTAAATCATGGAATGTTCACTTAGTGCACTTCCTTCATGTCCTGTCTATTCATTGCTTGCCTGAATTGTTACTTGTCACAGTCAAAGATGAGGATTGGATTGGCAGAGAAAACTGTCCAAATGGCTCTTGGGCAAGCTGCCGTATATTCTGACAAAAATTCTGCGCCACCAAAAGTTCAATCACCTTTTGAAGAGGTTACTCTCTGTTTTGTGCTTTTATTTACACTCCTATATTTGTTCACAGGATCAGAATGAAATTCTTTTATTGCCTGCACATTAGATTTTTGTTAATATTTTTAATCAACTCTGCAGCCATGGTAGCATGCTACTGTGCAATACATGACTCACAGGGTTCTATATGTGTTTCTTCAATATCCTTAATTTTAATTTATTAATGATTGTTTGTGCTGTTAGAAATTGTGCTTTGTGACTTTAGAATAAACAATGTAATAATAATAATAATGTACTGTTACCACAATGTTCCATGGAAATGGTCATTAAGAAAGTTATTGTGACCCACGGGGTTTAATCCTTCTATATAGGGGGCTTCAAATAGTTAATAATGTGCATTTTAATATACCTATATCTCATCCTTATCTGAGTTTCTCTTGCTTATATGTGGAAGATTGATTTGATATGCATGGCCAACACTTTTTAAACATTGCCGCTGCAGTTGGTCAGTTATTGATTTTATTGTATTTACTCATGAAGGCTGCAAAAATAATTAAACAAGCATATTCAGTTCTTCCAATATACGATAAAATTGTCCCAGCGATACTTGAAGTAGGAGTTTGGAAGCTTCCAGAGACATGCAAATTTTCCATAGGTGTCCCTGTTGGCCCTATGTTAGCAAAAGCAACAAAATCTGTCTCAGAGATCATTGACAAGTTTCAGGGTCTTGAATACACTTGTGAGTACAAGTATGATGGTGAAAGGGCTCAGGTATCATCAACCCTCATGGCGTTTAGCGCTTCTAATATAATACTTTTGACCCATGTTCATCTAAGCTAACACTTCATAATTTGGAATTTAGATACATTGCATGGAGGATGGTTCAGTAGAGATTTATAGTCGTAATGCTGAAAGAAACACCGGAAAGTATCCAGATGTTGTTGATGCAGTTTCTAGGTATGCTTCGTTTTATAATTTCGCCTACCAATGCATTTCTGAATCTCCAACTGAAGAAACACTGGAAGTAGTTAATACTAGTTATAACCTTGAGTATCCTGTGCTTAAGATTTGTGCCATGCAGACCCAATTATCATGGTGTAAATTTTATGTCAGTTTGCATATGGTTTAATGGTTTTCTAAGTTCCCACATGATACAATGTTAACTTTTTTTATGTCTGATTTTGATTCTTTTCCCCTGGCATTGCCAGTCATGAATTCCTTATGTTTTGTGATATTGTGTTGTTTTGGATGCGTTCATTAAAGCTCAAGCCATCTCGTTCTGTTTTTGTCATGTGTGCCCACATATCCCAGCTTTGTCAAGCTAATTTGGTTACTGGCTCAATAATTATCTAACCAAACTTGTGTTCTCTCATGCACTTTTAATTCCCAATGATCTTATGTTTAGCATGTCAATGCAGATTCCGGAAGCCTACAGTCAAATCATTTGTCTTGGACTGTGAAATTGTTGCCTATGATCGTGAAAAACAGAAAATTTTGCCGTTTCAGGTTTGTATTTATTTTCATTATATCTTAGTTTCCAGTTAGGTTATTTTCAAAGTGGCCATCCTATAAATATCTTAGCATGCAAAAGATGCTGTACACTAGAGCTATTTGATGTTCTAAACTAATCCTTTTAATCTTGCTACCTTGCCCTGTTTACATTTGTGTATTTTCTGTTGCTAGTTGTGACTTGTAAGGACCAGTGATTGTCATCTCTGCAGATACTTAGCACAAGGGCTCGCAAGGGTGTTACCATGAATGACATCAAAGTTTCAGTCTGTACTTTTGGCTTTGATATTCTTTACATAAACGGGAAACCTCTTCTCCAGGAACAACTCAAAATTCGTCGAGAGGTACCGTACTTCTGCACTGTAAATTCTTAATGTACAATATCATTTCATTCTGCTACTGAAAACATTATTTGTGCCATCACATTTTTGTGGTCAATTTTTCAACAGATTATGATTCATTTAAAATTTTGTAGCCAGCTTAGCACAGACTATTAGCTATTATTTTCCT